>JAVXUP010003680.1:0-56964 GCA_033070095.1 Escallonia herrerae | reverse complement strand
CATGTGGTAATGGAGTGTAGGCTGCAAGAGAGCAGACTACAGTGAAGTAGATAGCAGCAGGGGCTGTTAAGGACACTAGTTTCACTCCCAACTCAAAGTTTGATCTGCATATTATAGAGGGCTGCTGGATATGCTCGATCTTTTTAGACTGTGAGGCCCTCTTTAGACTGAACTGAATTTCAGGCCAATCTCGACTGTGAGGTGCCCTCTGTACGGCATGCCTAATTGATCTGGAACATTTGTGGATTTCGGAACTTTTTTTTTGGGGTGACTTTCTGGGTGGTCTCTATTGGAGTTTCTCATTTGAGGCATCAAACCTTTAAACTTCATATCATTTCTGTTTAGCTTCATGGATGTGCAGGAGCCTGTCTGTACTCGTTTATCTTGCCGTAGGAAATTGTGAACCCCTAAAAAAGAACGGCACGTAGATGACAATAAGCATATAGGATGCAAACTGAGAGAATAAAACGTTGTATACTGTTTGTGATAAATAAGCACCTTATTTAACATATTAAGTTGAAGTGCTGCTTGGTATCTTCTGAAGTACATCATTCAGAGTGAACAAGCTACTGTCGGAGTAACTTAGTTGCCTCGTGAAGACAAATAGCTCGTAAAGAGGCACCTCATTCTAGTTTAAAATCCTTGATCAAACTTCCAGTGTCTGATCGTTCCATGATATTAGAATGTCAAGCAAGGATATAGTGCCGCAGATCTATTAAAAATTTCAATCAGCCATACTAGTTATGTAGAGAAATACAACACAAGCAGACCTTCCCTCCCCACTAGAAACGAGACCTTCAGAAAAGGGCAATACAAGGTTGACCTTCCCACTCATGGTCCATATAGATTAGTTAGAAGTTATACTTTAATTGTTTTCACCTAATGACATATTTCCACCTATCTTATTAATTATATATATTCTCCTTTTGACAGAGGACGATACGAGCATAGCCACGGAGATTAAAGTACCTATTCTTATGGCTTTTCATCGTCACATATATGACCGAGACTGGCACTTTGCATGTGAGTTCTTTACCCTCCTGCCTATTTTTGTCATGCTAATTTACTCCTGTTTACTTCTGAACACTGAAGAACGGATTTTTAGACTTGTTTTTTTCTCAAGACATAAAATTGGAATCATATATAGTGCTTTCTATTATTGGACAGTAGGCGACAAAATTTGAGTTATTATTATTCCCAATAAGAGGTTTTTCTCTGTTGTCTTTAGGTGGTACAAAAGAATACAAAGTTCTCATGGATGAGTTCCATCATGTTTCTACTGCTTTTCTGGAGCTTGGAAGCGGGTCAGTTCTTACCCCATAACTCTTCCTTGATAATGTTAAGAATCAAAGGGTTGTGGTGAGAATATGAGGTTGTTCATGCAAGAACAGTGCTGGAATTGTGAAAGGAAATTGTTTTGATGTACAATAGGTCATTGAACTGAAAAGAGAGGCTGAACCAATATTTGGGTATTTTACATCTTTCCAAGTGACAGGTCCATGCGTGGATCCTGAAAATGTTAACTGGACATTGAAACCATAATTCTGGTAGTGTCTACTCTTGGATGCTTGGCGAGATTTCCTAATAATATGAAGATGACATATAAGCATAATGATGTAAGAGAAAAATCAATTGTCACTTAGTAATAAGTAAGTAACATTTGGATCAATTTCCTAGTACTAGTATGTATTGTCTGCCTTTGTCAGCTAAATTGTTATTGGCACTCCTTAGCTTAGTTGTGCAAGGTTCTCGAGTATCAGTTGTTTAGAATTGAAAGTAGGGAACCATGGACTATCAGAGCCTGAGGAGAATCTACTGCGGCAATGCCCCATAAGGTTCCTTGATGAGTCTGTTTCAGTAAAGGAGAACCCCACTTTCATCATCCCAAAAATAAGATAGAAGTACAATAAAATCAGGAGGGCATAGCCATCGGTGGTCACCACCTTAGCAACAACACTATATAGATGAAAACCAGCTACTCAGCCAAATTCCAGGGTTGATAAAATTTCTTATCATCTTTCATTGAAATCTAGATAAAGCTTGGCCGAGCTTAATCGTAACATCAAACTTTACTCAATTAGAAGTTCAACGCCAGTCTTACTCTGGTTCTTTGAATATGAGAATTTTGCTCAAGCCAAATATGGTAAACAGCAGCCCCATAGCAAAGCTTCCCGACTTGAAGTTTGAAATTATCTCCCATGAACATTTTTAGCAAATTAGTGAATCTCTTCCTCCAAATGCAGCACCCCCACATCACGAAGTCCAGGAACAGTACAAATTTCCTTGTAATATGGACTGTCAAAAAAGAGGTGTTTCAAATCTTCTCGCTGCAGGTGGCACAAGGTACACAAATCAGAAACAATGGCCTGCCATCTGACAATTTTGTCTAGCCGTGGAAGAGCCTATTTTTAAATGCTAGCCATTGTATAAAAGCATGTCGGCGAATGTTACTCGGGAATCAAGAAATTTATGCCAAAGGAGCTTTAAGTTATTTTTGCTGAAAACCTGGCCAAGCAGATTTAGAATGGCCAATAGGGTCCAGAGTCCACGCGATTTTATCCTTGTTCACCAAAATTTACCTCCATTTCATTCCTTAAACACATCAAGGGACACCGTATCTAAGCTTCGTTCTTCATTTATGTACCATATTGTGTACGCACTGATTTTAGAGGTTGCACATTACATAATTTGTAACTTTTTTTCAAATCAAGTTCTTAACTACAATGCTCAAAGTCAATAGAGATAAAGAGGGAGACATACTCAAAGATGAATAGTGGCCTGCAGGCTTTAGAGAAGCGTGAATTTACATCCAGCCCAAGTGACATAAGTCTTGTCTATGAATGCATTTCTTATATGTGCTTTTTTTAGATTTCTGTTAGTCTTATAAGTCACTAATCCTCATGTAGTCTACCTGTGTAGTTAGTGTATTTTGAGCGAAGTTTTATTTGAAAGATAATCTCCAATACTCCAACTTTCCTGCAGCTACCAGGAGGCAATTGAGGATATAACCATGAGAATGGGTGCAGGAATGGCAAAATTTATATGCAAGGAGGTACTTAATATAATAATACGAGAATATATGGTGCCTGGACTAATGTTCATATTGGAAGTGTTAGTACTATGTTTTGCATTTTTTTTTTGTATTTTAGCGAAGAACAATTGTAAACCACATATGAATAAGAAATCTCCTTGTTGGCGATTTGGGACATCGATATATGAACGGCAAACACCGTATGCTTTACGATCATCTGTCAAAGGCAAACTTAGATCCCAAAATTTGGTGCTTATAGATGACTTGAAAGTTTGAGCCCCTTTCTTGGCAATATACTCCAGTATAATCTTATGATTAAAATGTATCTATTATTAATAGAACTCCAGGATTTTTCTTATTCTTCGTTCTGACATTGTTATCGTTAGAATCTTTGTTGTAGTAGACATGATTTCTCATTATTAAACTTAACTGGTAGCCAAGAAAGAACACTGTATTATCATGTTTCCATCATTAGATGTATGCATAAGCATATGATATGGTGATTATCTGGGAGAAAAACAACAGCTAATCCTCTCTCATGCAGTCTCCGTCCGTGTTTGCAAAGTGTACAGGCCAGAGATTTGTAACAATCATATGTTTAGTTACCATAGTAGTTATCTGGGAGTATACAAGAGTGTACAATGAGGCCGGAAAATTTCTATATATCAACTGTTTAGTAACATGTGCTTAATATTTTAGAAGTTGAGTAAATTGTAGCTTTTGTTAATTGAGGTTAATTTCAGATCGATACCATGCATCACAATTAGTTGCTTGTCTTGTAGGTTGAAACAATTGATGACTATGATGAATATTGTCACTATGTAGCAGGACTTGTTGGATTAGGATTGTCAAAGCTCTTCCATGCCTCTGGGGCGGAAGATTTGGCTTCAGATTCTCTCTCCAACTCAATGGGTTTGTTTCTTCAGGTATTGCTTTTGACATGCATTGCGACTAGAGTACTTTTAATCCTCAGTCCTCTTAATGTCCCGCATTCTGACTGTCAACTTTCGGATGCAACAATATGCAGAAAACAAACATTATCCGAGATTATTTGGAGGACATAAACGAGATACCTAAGTCGCGCATGTTTTGGCCTTGTGAGATTTGGAGTAAATATGTCAATAAACTTGAGGTTAATCTCTTCCTGTGTTTGAATTTACATTTGACCTCAGCTATACTTTCTTCCTTTTGTTTACCAGTACTAGTTACAGTTTAATGAAAGCAAATTGCATTACTAAAACTTCATATTTTTGTGTTTGTTTATTCCTTCCTGTTGACGTCTTTGGTATTATGCTCATCAGGACTTGAAAAATGAGGAAAACTCGGTCAAGGCAGTACAGTGCCTGAATGACATGGTCACAAATGCTTTGATACACGTTGAAGACTGCCTAACATACATGTCCGCTCTGAAAGATCCTGCTAACTTCCGCTTTTGTGCTATTCCCCAGGTAGACTTTTATAAAGTGGTCTTTATGTTATCTAACATTTACCTTGTCTATTATGTGGTACATTTTTGTTTCTGTGTTATTATTAAATGAATATAATCTGTCTCACCTATAATTGGTGAAGAGATACTATTCGATGAGCTTGAAAAAGACCTTTTTTGAGTTCGAGAATTACGGTTGTGGTGGTGGTTGACTGGTGGTTATAAAATGAGTACACGAGAATTGTAGTTTGGGTAGTACAGGAGTTAGTTTATGTCCATAAGAATTCTCTTCCAACAATCTTGCTCTCTTCATTCTTCAACCAACTATAATATGGTAACATTTTGTGAAGAAGAAATTTGGAGTGGTTTTTCATACCGTGGTTCACTTTTGGCTATCATATTCTTCGCGTGACAAGCTAGAGATGAACAATCTCTTGAACCGTCCAGCTTAGAATGATTTGATGTGGAATTGTCTAATAAGGATTATAGAAATCAGATAAGAGAAAGAAGGCATTGTGTGATGAGTTGTAATTGCTCGTATTTTTCTCTCTTCCAGAAACCTAGTTTTAACCCTTGTTACTGTGATGAGTACTTAAAAAGTAGATTTGGGTACCCCTCTGTGTGTGTATGATGTGACACGCTCAAAAGAAAACGTCGCTTGGACAAAACTCTTGATGTTTAGCTACAAAATAGAGTGTTTGAAGTGCAAAAATGCGTTGTAGTCTGATTGACTGTGTAGTATCAGATCTATTTGTTCATAGCACTGAAAGTCAAGCTATGCCTTTGTATTACCAACTTACTGTGCATCTGATCTGGTATGTGCTGCTTCCAGATCATGGCAATCGGAACTCTGGCTTTATGCTACAACAACATTATGGTCTTCAGAGGGGTAGTGAAAATGAGGCGTGGTAAGTTCCCTTTCTGTTGGCATGCACTTATCTAGTACGGAAACGGCTGTACTTTTTTGTAAAAGTTCATTTTAAACTGATAGGTGGTAATCTGGATTTAAACCTGCTTAAATCAATTCCCACTTCCAAATAGTGGAAGGACTTGTTTGTCAAATTCTTCAAAACTCGGCATAGAAACTACCACATTCCTAGTCGTCATGCCCCAAGCAGCTCTAGATATTTTGTATTTGGTCTTTCCTGTGAATTAGAGAAGGCAGTTTGAACCGTCATCAGGTAAATCTCCTGTGTCGGCAGTTTTGGGGCACCAAAAAGGGTTGGGTTAGGTTGAGATGCAGAGTAAGCTAGTCTTGGTGTTATCTACGGCCTACGAGATACGACTTCTTTTTTTTTCTTTTTGGGCCCCATTTCTTTGGTTGGGGGGGGGGGGGGGCAACTTCTTGATGTTTGGAGTCCTGCTTGGGGTAACCATTTATGTTATGCATTGCTACCATGTTTCAATTGCAAGACCAATAAAGTGGGCAAGACAAGACGGTCTTCTTTGACAGCACAATGCCATCTAATGGATATTGAGTAATAGTTTGAGCTATGTTACATGGACTCGGTACGAGTGTCCGGATCAGATGTCCAAGTGTCGGACTCATCTAATTTTGAAAGCGCAGGACACGGGGACACGGCAAAATGTTCATATTTATTATTGCTTTTTAGTTATTTCGAAGGCAAAAAGGTGTTTTATGTGATGCATTTGGTTTTAATTGACAACTTATCTCCACTCAAAGCAACTACTAATTAAACAAAAGACTATAAGATAGTATCATAATGGCATATCCTATGAGATGTGTCGAACACATATCCCATACCCATGTCCAAGTGTCGAGTGTCCGAACGGGTACTTCACGCAAAACCGAAGAGTCCATGTAACATAGAGTTTGAGACATGAGTACTTTTGGACTGGGCCTTTTGTGTTCCATCTCTTTAGTCACTGTCATAGTGGTTTTGTAACATTTTTGTTTGCTTCTTTATTTGTTATTGCGGTGTCCTCTTCTAGGTCTTACTGCTAAAGTCATTGACCGAACAAAAACAATGTCGGATGTGTATCGTGCGTTCTTCGATTTTTCCTCTATGCTGAAGTCCAAGGTAATAAGTTCATATTCACCAACACAAGCTTCATTCTTCTTACAGAAGTGCATTCTGCCCTGATAAAATTTGACGTACTTGGTAATTATTCTGACATGGTCCAAGAGTCATATGTAGGCATGTCTGTAATTTCTTGCATGATCTTTCTATGTCAATTCAACCATCGCCCAGGTACGTTTGATATGTTTCCATGGTATGCTGTTGTAGAAGAGCAAACTCCCAAGCCATTATAAGGGCACCATCTCCACCTATTTCAAAGACAAGCATAACAATTTCCACATATAAAGCTAGTGCTTCAATCTTTCCATGGCTATGGAGAAGTAATAGGTTTTCTTTGAATATGTATGCCACCCTGTCCTAATGAGAGGAGTGAAGTTTTCTGTCCTAATCAATATAAGACACGTCATGGCAACTGTTTAAGAGTGCTTAAGCAAAAAACTTTTGTCTCGAGTATCCTGCTGCTTTGCAGGAGCTGAATAAACTGCTTAAGTCATTGCTTTATAAATGAAGGCACGGAGAGACTACTTTGTGAAGGCATTCAATTGGAAAGTGATCAGGAATTTGGTTGATGAAGACCCTCTTCTTAACATAACCATAAACTCCTGGGGCATCTAACTTGTGCGTGTGTGGCAGAATGGTAGCATTCCGACCTCATTTGTGGTCACATTTATTGGGACGTGTAGCAGTAAATTGATGAAGGGGGTGACTAGTAAACCCACAAACTTAATGCATGCATGTATTTTGATGGGAACCAATGTAAAGGAAGACTTTGCTTTCCACAGCCCTAGGTAGCATTTCGCAAAATTGTTTAGGAGGTCCACACCCGGGAAAAAAAACAGAGGCAAAAGAGGAGGGAAAAAACGGCAATAAAAGTAAGTTATGTTAATATAGAGTGCGACAGCATAAACTGCTTGAGAAAATCTTGACACAATCACCATATTTGTAACTTTCGTGACAATTGCCGCTGTTCTGAGTTCTCTAATTCTGCTGAGCATATAATGTCTCTATTTTTTTTTTGGAGCTTCTCTGTTACTTATGGGACCTGCTGCATGGACTAATGTAGGTTGACAAGAATGACCCCAATGCAACAAAAACGTTGAGCAGGCTTGAAGCAATTGAGAAAGCTTGCAGAGACTCGGGAACCCTAAGCAAGAGGTTCGTAAAAGTGTCTAATCCTCAATTTATTTTTCATGTCCCCTTTGATTAGTAGTGGCTGACGAATTTTTGGTTCCTCCAGGAAATCTTACATAATCAAGAGCGAGCCAACATACAATTTTACTCTGGTGAGTGAGAATTGCCTACCTGGTGTTTTTAAAAGCTTATACTGCCTTCTTACGCAATTACTCTCTTAATGCAGATTGCTATATTCTTCATCATACTGGCTATCCTCTTTGCATATCTATCTTCCAGCCGACCCAATAATATGTGTAAGTGCATTTTTCTTCTCTGGGTGAGAAGTTAATAAAATGCTACCCACAAAGGGTTATGACCCGACTTTTTTTCGTTTTTCTGATTTGCAGGATTGCATTTTGTCTGAACCTTGTGGTGATTTAAAATCCGTAGTATTTGTTCTACAGATGTCTAATAGTACGTATCTGTAGCTTCCATAGTCCATGTAAAACTCGATATCGGCAGTTTGACTATAAGCACGAGATTCAATTAAGTTGCTGTAAAGGAAAATAATCTTCGAAGATAATTTGCTATCTTCTAATCCAAAGCATGCCTTCAAAAGATGCATGTTTTATTGTTTGCAAATTCTTATAGGTTAAAGGAAAATTTTTGATTGCTAACCGGATTGTAGGAGGATAACTATAACCCTATAGCGACAATTAATAGTGGTTAAATATTTTTAGTAATAGTGATGCTAAAAATGTATTTTTAAAAATTATCGTTGAAAGTGTAGTAAAATTTCTTTTAACTATATTTAGCAATCATTAATTGTTAACTATGTTGTAGCTATTTTTCTATAATTAGGGGAACAACTACAATTTATCCCCAAATTGATATGTGCTTATTGATAATAGTTGCACTTCATTTTTAATGGAGGATTAAGGCTGCTAGCCGAAAGCAGATACCGATATACAAAATGTTTTCATTGATTTAAGTCTTTCTCCATGAATAAAATTTTGGGCGTTCATCTTTTGCGGGGTTAAAAAAAATGCCTTGGATCCCCTCTCAGTGTAATCTACACAAATGTTTATGCAACCAAGTCAATTTGGACTTAAATTTTTTTCAGGTAAATTGCAAAACATTACCTTGTGGTTTGGGCGAGGGTGCAAAACCACACCTCTGATTCCATTTTTTGCAAGTGGCCCCCTGTGGTAGTTATTGTCTTGCATTTGTGACAACAATCATCAAAATTAACGAAGCATGAACTTGACGAGGAGAAAAAATGCATTTTGGCCAGATTAATTTTGACAAATAACTACCCTTAAATTTATTTTGTTTCCCTTCAATGTTGTCTCCATTTCTTCTCCACCAACCAAACCCGCCTAAGACTAACCCTAGCCGCCACTACTTCCGCCTTCAGCACTACCAAATCAATCCATCCATAACCCGCCCTAACTAGCCCGTCCACCACCACTACCACAGGGAACTCCACAATTGACCACCAATCCGTCGCCCCTCGCTTTCATCAACACCACAACTCCACCTAATCAACCATCAAACCCATTGCTCCTCCTTCTCTCTCGTCACCACCACAACTCTGCTATTGTCGCCCCTCTTCTCCATCATTCTTGACGGCCGCCGCCCTATCTCTATCATTGCTGATGCCCTGGCGGGCGCAAGCAGTCCTTGTAAGCCCACCACCACACCCTCCAACCCAGCCGGTCCACCACCACCCCCAAATACGTCCACTATGGCCACATTAGGTTCGAGTATTGTGAAGGCAGATCAGGTTTGATTATTGTGAAGTTAACTTATCAATGTTAGGTTTTGGAAGATGGGAGATGACGGTGGAGGACAAATTTGTAAGGGTAAATTAGACATTTCCTCTTTCTGTTGTGGTCTCTGGCGGATGCAACACCACTGAAGACTGTTCGCGAAGTATGGAATGCGAGGTGTGTTTTCACAACTTGCCCAAACCAAAAGGAGTGTATATGCAAACTACCCAAATTTTTAGGGTTCGATTTGACATCTACAGATGCAATTGTCACTTGCTCGCCCTAATACCAAAGCTACAATGACTTTTGCCAAAAATTCAGTTGGCTGTACGTTGCTTTTAGGCAAAAAAGTGAGTAAGTTTGGTTCTGGAGAATGAAGAGAAAGACATACTGGTTGGAAGGTTTGAGCGAACCAGAAACCGCAAGAAGAACTCCATTACGGAAGAACACAAGATCATAGAAACCGCAAAACCAAAGGCTGGTTACTCAATTCATCACTTATATAAGGGAACATGAAAAGAATCAAAACAAAAATGCATTACATTTCTAAACCAGTTACCCAGCTTCCACCCGAAAAAAGGGGGAATACAAAAAATGGACAAAGCGTCAGACAGATTGAGAAATATGTAACCTTGGGATATATATATCACAACAAAAGCAGGCAAGTGTTTGTGTTCTTTTCTATTTGCAAGAACAAACACATGCGTTCACTTGCAAGTATTTCGATGGACCAAAGCCTACATAAACGATGCCTCTTAAAATCACACGCAGCACAATAGTCTAGAAAACTTCAGCAATCTTGCTTGCAAGAACACGTTCCCGTCTTTCAATGTATCCAAATGGAAACCAACCTGCTTTTCCTTTGCATTCACCTTCTGCCCAACCATTGTTTGACACCTACACGAAAATAATTGCGGAGCATAAGTTTTTGTAGTCCTGGACTCGAGCAAGCATCGACAACCATTTCTCTTTACGCCCAAAGCGAAAAAAATAAAAATAGAACCATGAGTGGATAAAACCTTTTCTTTTGGTACGGAAAACAAGATAAACCTGTGCGATTCACATGAGTTGACTTAACAGGAGAGGGGGAGGTGGAGGGAGGGGGGGGGGGGGGGGAACTAAACAATAGCAGAAAACTTCACTATCAAAAATTGAGATTGACAGAACCTAACAACTCTTCTGGGCACTGAACAGGACACTGACATATAAGTTACAACTTCCATCATATAAACCCTTCCAGCCCTGTTTCGTATGCAACTACGAGAACTAAAAGATTAACCAGCTACTAATTTCATGTTTGATCGGAATAGTTTAAGCTAGGATCCTAGGACAAAAGAGTCGGATAAGGCTTTGCTAATACTTATTTATACTGAAAAGTAAAATTTTACTTAACACGAGAAAGAAAGAACCATAAACTCGAGAAAATAAGAATAAGAAAGCATCACTGCAGGTGCAAACCTTTCGCACAACAATATAGTCACCGATGGACAAATTAAGCTCCACATCAGATTCAGCTTGGTATGAAAATACAACCTGCAAAAAGACAAAAATAGATGAATATAAAGAGAAACATAAACATTATAACAGCAGTTACTAAAAGAGGGTGGCACTTGGTCATAATAATCGACTTACTTCACCAAGGAAGTAGTCCATGTCGTCAGTAGATCCATTATGCATTGGAGTAGTAGTTACATTATTTACTTCTTCATATGACGGAGGTGGAGGCATACTATCTACACTTGGAGTAGGAGCCGCTTCGATTCGTTGTCGCTCTATTGTCATCTGTCCATTGAAGAAAAAGCAAGGCATATCCTCAACACTGAATAAAGAAAGGTAAAAAAAGAACAACCTCAGAGGCCCTACAACAAAGTGGAAAGCAAACCTATTTAAAATTTCATTGGATATATGCATTACTCACAAAGAAATCATACTAATTCCAGTGAAATCCATCAGACAACTATTTTTCTCGCCCAAAATAGTGACATCCTTTATATGCACAGATATTTTCAAGTAAATAAACCTACTATTCCGGTTGTGATTGAGCTAGTGCCTATATTTGTCTTCAACGAGCATCCTTCCAGGAGGCTCCTCAAACCTCTGTGATCACTATGCACAAACCCGCATAACATATCATGTTGGTTTGGTTCAGACTTACTTCAGCTCCGTTCCCGTGAAGGCCTAAGAACTGGTTTAAACCCCAATATCCGGATATTCGAAACCATTCATTATAAAATCAAAAACCTAGCACTGCTAAAGGTCAAGACAGCTACAAATATAAATCCCTTTATACGAGCCAAAATGGTTCAGTATGGACATGTAAAGCTGGCAGAAACAAGTTTAATTTATCTTTAATCGTCTAGATAGTTATTGCCGAGGAATGCGCACTGTAAAGCTCGACTACACCAGATCCAACGCCGCAGTGCATAGCGCTGCCTGATCTCATATTTTCTCCTTATCGTGCATTCAAGACGAGCTAAGATTGCATTTGACCTTCATCATCTTCTCCTCCTCCTTGCCTTCTTCTTCTTTGCTGCCATTTATAAAGGCACATAGTGCATACCAATGTTGGTGTCGTGTCATACTGGTAGTGTGGGGTAAAACGGAGGGCCCTATAACACAGCCTGCTAGTATGAGGTCATATTTTCATGTTATTACGTTTAATCAGGTTTGTTCATTCATTTACAATACGTATTATATGAATTTTGTCTTTAACAAGACAACTATTGAAGGATTTGTTCATAGTTTAATGGGATAGTTGTCTTAATCTAAGGGTTCAATCATCAAAAAACTTCAATTTCTTTGAGGTGCATATTATCAAGTAAACTTACTGTTGACTTTTTGACACATCATCACTTTATCAGTTGTCTGATCATACAAATTGATACAGCTACATAATTAATTAAAACATACTTTCAGTAACTTACCCAACCCAAGAAAAAAAGAAAAGAAAAAGAAGTCGTTTGGCATACCTCGCCTTCAAGCTGATCGAGTATCTGAAGAACTCTTTGATGGTAAGAACGTTCTGATTCCACCTTGGATCAAGAATAAAACAAAAGTTACAACTTCAACTAATATTACCAGAGGTAGATGTGAGCTTAAACTAAACTCCACCATATTAAGACGCGGGATCTTACCATGGAAAGTAGTCGCTGGAGTGTCAACCGTTGTTGTTGAGATTCCACAGCAGCCATTGCTGCAGCAGCTTCCTTTCCCAAGGTTGCCATGTTTGATTTCAGGTCTTGTAACTTTGCCTCTGCTGCCTCAAGTTTCAGTGCAAGGTCTGGATTGCCCATTCCTTCTCTGAATTTTGCTTGGCGTCTGGAAACTTCTATAGCCTATCTAGGTTCGAGAGAGAATGAAAAAGAGGTTGCAAGATAAAATCCTAACTGAATCTTCTTAATACAAAACATCAAGGCTGGGGCAAAATCCAAGTGGAGCACACCCCTATATTGTTTTTGTTACTAAGGTGTGCACGGAAACAAATTTACAGCTTTATATGGACAAAAAAAATTAATAAATAATTAAGGTGGTGGGATTTTGGCCCAAACCATACAAGGCATAAGAACATAATATATCCTAGTATGATTCAGATAGAAACATATTAAGCATTGGAGAAACACTGTAACACAAAGATAAAAGGAATAAAATAAGAACTGCTAGGGAAAACCATGCATGAGATTAACAATAATAATATGGTTCGTGTATTTTGTACCTGAGCTTCAGCCTCTTGTCGCATTCTGTCATAACGTTGGGCAAGATGTCGAGCATCTTCCAGTGGAGCTCCCAGTACCATCGCCCGTAGTGGTTCTGCCACCTGGTAAATAAGGTACGAGGTAACACATTAAGCACTGAGCAAAGGCTAAAAATCACCAAACAAAAGGTAACAAGTGAATAATAAGAATAACATGCAATATGCATAGGAGTACACTGAGATAACTCATGCGTATTGGCATAGCTAAAGCACATTGCTCTCACTGTGTGCTCTGCGCTCTGATGAGATCAGAACGATTTGATAGTGGCACTCAAGTATGCGATCTGTGAAATAGTTCGCCTGCCACTGCAGAAAAGAGTCCTACACGGCATGCATGTGAAAATTATTGGGCAGTAAAAAGCTTTCGTCATTATATCTAACACTAAGTGTCTTGAATTCTGGTGAGTGCTAAGATGCAAGAATACGGGTACGGGTGCGGATACTACGATATGTCATCTTCTAAAATAACAGGATATCTAGCAGGGATACAGCAAACCTTTTCGTAAATAAATGATTTTTTGCTAGTACTAGTAACAAAGTTATTAGTTATATCTGCCCAAATTAGTTTAGTACTTAAACTTTAGTGCGAATTCAGGAATAAGTAAGTTTGACGGGTTCTATACAAAGTATACTGAGATTAAGGGGTCAGTTCACCAAGAAGTGCCAGCTGTAACCATTCCACTAAATAAATATGCACGTGGACTATAACAGGCCACAATTGACAAGCCCCAGCCAAGAAGTCTTCTGGTCAATGATAAGGTAAAGAGAGAAAGAAGAAAGGATTGAAATCCAAATCAACAAAGGAGGTTGTCTTCTGGTTGACAACGGTAAGAAGACAAGGCAGAGAGCAAACATTCCTGCTGGTGGTCGCCGCTTGTCGCTGATAGTCTTCGGAAGTTGCCGATCGTCGCCGATGGTCTCCGGTGGTCGCCGATCGTCTGCTGGTCGCCAGTAGTTGCCTTTGCCACCACTCTGCTTTCTCTCTCTTTGCTCTCGGTTCAAGACTTCCAAGCCCTAGATCTAAATCCTGTTATATTTTAAGTATATGATTTATGTTTTAAACCCCAAAAATCTTTTAAAAATTCTGTTTTCACCCCTCACGTATCCAATACGCACCCATGCAACACCCGACCTTCAGAAATTGTAAAACATAATTCAAATATAAAGGACTGTTACCCGCACCAAACGCGCAACCGATGCCGGTGCTTCGTCCAATTTGGTGCACCCGTGCTTCATATGGTGGGCGAGAAAAGAATTGATCAAACCTGTGTTCCAAAGGCTTTCAATAGATTGCCATGCTCCTTCTCCATCTGAGCACGAGCTCGTCCAAAACTAAGTGAAGCTTTTGTAAGTGTACTACCACTGGTACATGTGTTCTCGGTGCCATATTTCCTGCTATCCTCCGACAACTTTGTTCCTGTTTGAAAAGTTGTATGCAATATCAATATCAAAACAATTCACTAAAAAAACAAGAAAGCCTTGCCAAGTTACCTATCTCAACTTGTTTGGACCCAGTAACGATATAACCTTCTACACCACGAACAATATCCCTTTGAAAATGCTGAAAAATAGAGTTGCTCATAAGGCCATGAAGGTCACAAGAGATATACATACTGTATGCAGCTCAGGCTAAGAATTGTAATAAAGCTCCATGCTAAAAGGACCATCACTTAGTTCAACGACAATGGGTTATTGTCTGAAAGTTGCCACTTACTGCAAATGTGCCAAAGATTGGTCAGTATTGAGTCTACCCCTCCCAGCGTGTTGGCAAATGGCCTATTCCTTTTACAATTCAAGATAACCATAAATTTCTAGGATTTTAATGCACGAATGCAGACATAAATAGGTCGAGCAAGTTTAAGAAAAGGAAATTAGGCTTGGAGCAGTTTGCAAGGTTGGGCGAACTTACCCAGGAAGATATTTTAGTGGAACAGTAACCCAATCCAATATTTTCAAAACCAAAAACTGTAAACATAAGTAATAAAAACCTTTGCAGCACGTGTCGATATGTATAGCTTCTCAAGTTTCTGACGCTGATGGAGTTCTGCCTCGTCTGTAATAACACCATCTGAACCTCCATATCCCCCAGCCCCAAACTGCTTGAGGACAGCCTGAAATTAAAATCTATGATGAAAAAGCATGGTTCTACTTTTTTTTTCATTCTTTCGGGGGAGGAGCAGTAGAAGTTCATGAAGACCAATACAAACTCTTACGGTAGACATTTGGATAATAGATGCAACTAAAACTAATTTGTGATTGAAATTTGAAGTTGCAGATGCCAGTTACAGACTAAACATTGTTGCAACCATTTTAATTCTTAACCAAATTGAATCAAAGTAAGAAAGTACAGATATTGAGATGAATAACGAAAATACAAAAAACTGATACAAACACCGATTGCAAGCACATAAAAGACCTTAAATTATCAGCTACAGAATGAAGTAAAATCACCTGACTTTACGTGCCTGTGTCCATTTGATTTATTTTAGAAATGAACTCTAAAATAGTTCCTCCACTGATGTATCTGTTGGCATTCTCTCTTAAATCATTGTATCCTCCTAATGCGTTACACACTCGAACTGAAGCAAGGTGATGCTCAAGCAACACTGCAAAGACCCCGCTCCACGTCTTGAGAGATGGTGCGCGGTACAAGGAATATAGACCAAATCCATTTGATTTATTTCGGAAATGAACTATAAAATAGTATCTTCATAAATGTATCTGTTGGCATTGTCTTGGAATTAGGGCTAATGCACGAGCAATAGCTGCAAAGACTCCGCTCCACCTCTTGGGAGATGGTATGTGGTACAAGAAATATCGACCAAAACGTAAACTTGAAGGCTTATTTATTTTAGTCTTCACAAGCTGTATTGTGCTCCAACTAAACCATCATACTCTCCTATGCTCCCTTACCTCTTTGCACTAAACGGTAACCCACATGACATCCAACATTCAGTTTTTAAAAAGTCCCTCTCAACTTCTATTATTGAAACGTAGGTGTATCAACAGTATAATATGTCACGTAAGATCCCATAATGGATGGCTTGAACATTTAGGTCTTGTACAACCGTTCAGCAAGTGATGTTAAACCTTCTTTATTCTCCCAAGATGATGCTAAGCTTGTACTCCAATACCTAAAAGATGAGAGGCCAATCTATATTTATAAAAAAATACTTCACCTTCTTTTCCCCATATTATATTCTCGATTCTTGAAAGTCCATCAGACTGCAAGTAAAATTCATATCAGCGGTTGTCACAGTATATTTCAATAGCTGGTCAAAATCACATTTAACCTGAGGGCTGTTTGACAACCTTCCCCTCTTCAGTTTCCTTATTTAAGATTTCGTCTTCATTTTTATTCTCTTTTCTCTTTCTCTCCGTTTATTTCTATGGGAGTTTCAAAAGTAATCCCAAAAGTGAAAACATCTTTTGAAAGGAAAATTCCAAACTAGCTATAAAACATCTTTCTCTTTCAAAAGCCACCGGAATCTAAATACCAGAACTGGAATCTAAAGGGGTTTATGAGAGGCCCTTACTGTCCACAAATATATCGACACCTACATAAATGAGTTCTAATCAAAGCCACTAAACACATAAACATTCTTCACCTACTTCCAAAAATAGCCCTAAGATGCAATGTTCGTACCCCTCAAAGTACTAACTTCTCACCTAGGTGTGTAACAATGAGAACCTCTAGAAGCATACAAAAGAATCACCTCTATGGAAATAACAAATCCATATGAAATTGCATACTACTAGACTATTCACCGTTCAATCTGAAATTACAGTTTTCCGCAGTACGTATCTGTAGATCCAACACTTCAGGTTCTTTTAACGATACAAAAATACAATGTGACCTAATCAAATGAGAAAAACAGACAAAATTGTCTGAATCAACATAAGCCAAATCTAACTGACAGACACCTAACAATCACCAAATGCAAACATGAAATATGCATGAATGGATTACATATTGAACGGAGAATCATATAATATCAATACTTTCGTGGATCTCTGCATTCACGCGGTGAACGAAATTAACACCTGATATAGCATGGTTATTAGGGCTAGATAATCCAAAAATTGACGCTATTACGTGCATGAATTAGTACCTGCTGTTGCCTGGCGACCTGCTCACGGAGCTTCGTGGCCTGTTTCCTAATTGTTTCCATCTACAAATCAGACCGGTGGAAAGAGTAAGGAAGAATGAAGAAGAGCTTGAAATGAGCAAGGGGAAGTTTCTTCGGGCACGTTGAAGGGATCGTCGGAGCTTTGTTCCCGTCGTGATTTTCAAATCCAGAATCTTTTGGTTTCTCAAAGTTCGACAGTAAGTTTGAACATTAGAAATGGAGAAATTACATGAAGTGGCCCCTTTACAAGTCTCAATAGGTAATAGTAATAGGAAATGTGGAACGAGATGGGGATCCTAATCTAGGGCCCGTGGGCCGTAATTAGGTCTGGCCCGCCCTGCATTAGCTCTCACAAGTTGGGCCATAATTACCCAGGCTAAGAGTTTGTCGGTTTGTCCTATCAATTGGGCCCGGTCCGATATACATTCAAGTTGCTATGATGTAAAATGTGGAACCAGATGGGGGATCCTAATCTAGGGCCCGTAGGCCGTAATTCGGACGGGCCAGGCCCTGGATTAGCTCCTTACAAATTGGGCCCTAATTACCCAGGCTAAGAGTTTGTCCTATTAATTGGGCCCGGTCCGATATAGATTTTGCATACCTTTGACAGGTGACCCTCATTGCCGAACCGGTTTTGCATTTTGTTTTTGAAGCTGTATAAGACTTTGATAGAAGTGTCAAAATATTTTATTTCATCTATCGTGCAAATATAACACGATCGCATATCTACCTAAAGAAAAACTTGTGCAAGTTGACATGCATGAAAATTCAGGATATTTGACGCATGAAAATTTTCCGTTATTGTCATAAGGAAATCAACTCCTAGTAACTTATCTCAGTAACTACACAAACTATACCGAGGATGCATGTCATTTTTCTCATTTTAATGTAGAAGTCTCTTTTAGTGCTTTCATGTAATGTCTAAGTTTAGTTGGTGGTTAAATTCTATGCTTACACAATTATAATGCATGTCATTAAGAAGCTCTTGAGCATTCCATGGCGAAGTCATAAATGATTTCCAATGTGGGTGCCGAGTTATACTTTTACCGTTAAAGTGGATACACAGCGACATTTTCAAGGCATCTAGAATTAAATGTGAATCTTAAATAGAAAAAATGGAGAAGCTCAAATATCACTTCCCTTTTGTCACTAAAGTGACTACATCTAACTACATTTTGAGGACCTTTTACATTTGAAAGTAGAGTTCAAACGGGATAGAAAGTGGAATTCAAATTAAATACTCCGTATCACTTTAATATGAAAAATGACCAAAAAGACATTCCCTTCTAAGTAATTTGAGATTTTAGCGATGAGCATTTTTGCTCGTACGATCTTAAATACCTAATATACAGTTAAAAAGAAAAGGAGGAGAGCAAGTGGGCACGTATGTGCTAGTGCCATGGGAATGCAGCTGGCACGGGGCTGTTCTAACTTAACCAGAAGTCTCGGGTTCGAGCCCTGGGAATGCGGCTGCGTTAAAACTACTTGGTAGGGAGAGCTTTACCGCCCATGTGGTCCTACCCGGCTCGAAAGGTGTGACAAACCTTATCACCCTTTTTTTGCACCAAAAAAAAGTATGTGCTAGTGCCACCTGCTATCTCCACCGCTATGACTGTCCATCCACTCAGTGGGTGCAGGCCGAGAGGAGCAGTGGCACCGTCCATGAACCCTTTCAACCTGACAAACTACAATGGAATATCTCGTAGTTTAACAAAGTTATAGTGATTGATTCAATGGAATGGATCAATAGACAATTGATGGTGCTCGGCTTTGCCCACTAAAGTCTCGTATGCCATCAATAGAAATCAAGCAGAATTCATCGGATCTTGCATAAATCATAAGGGGAACAATGCCAAATTGACCTACATGCATGCATGTTTCCTTCAATGCCTCTTTGCGTTATGACCTAAGCCAGAAGATTATTTATTTTAAACCATGATGATTATCCATAAGAGGAGAGGCAGGTGTAATGACGCATATAATGTGTGACTATTTATTTGTTTGTCTCTAGGATTCTAGGTAACCTTACCAGGGTTAAATAATTATAGCCACTCCAAATATAAATGAGGGCGAAACAAAAAAATATATTTTGGCTACAACCTCATAAGTAAGAAGAACTATAAACTCTCACAGAACAACAAATGACGATTGCTAATTATGTTTTTGACTTTTACGGTTAAGAATGTACTACTCCGAATTATCACAAAAAAATGTCTGTAAAAATGCCACTATCAATGTTTAGCGACAATTAACGACTACTATAAATAGACAGTTGTAGAGAATTCTTCTTATGAGTTGTAGACAAAATCTTTCCCCAACAAATATAGGTAGAAATGGATGTTACCCCCCTAAGCACATTAGTGACTTGATGTCCTATATGAGTGCTACTCGTAGTCTACTCCTGTCTTATTACTAATAAGTTTACTATTCTACATTACATAAGAATTATGAACAATTTCTTCCGAATTTTATGTCAAACATTTTATCATAGACACAAGGGAATATAATTGCGAAAATCAAGAATGTAATTTTCTTTTAAATTATCGAAGGATTTTCATAGACTTCTAGACCATGACCATTTATAATAACCTGGGGTTATTTTGATCGGCTAACACAATAAATATGTTACCGTGCTGGCTCACACACCATCGGCAATAGCTAGCACAACCGAAAAGCTTCAAGATTGACGTATCAATTCAAAAATAAGTTACAACTTGCACCCTAAAAGTATTAATTTCAATTTCTAATTGAAAGAGACGAGTGAGACCATATAGTCTAGTCTAGTAATAGTGGCTGCCCTCTCAGTAATAGGACGATGTCCATGGAAGAGGAGGGGTCACACCTAACCTCTGCACCCCTTTGTCCCAGCCAGTGTAACGTTTATTTTCTTTCCGCTGTAATCGTGATGATCCAAGAACTCGATACGACGAAATCCAGTCACTCCTGCTGTACCATTCTCGGAAATTCAAGTCAAGTCAACCATCTCAGATATTTTTTTCACCAGAAGCACCAACAAACGCAGACAAATCATATCCAGACACTCTTTCTCTGTCTTCTGCTTTCTCTTTCAACAGTGATGGCACCAATGACAGTGAATCTCACCAAGCTAGTAGGAGCAGGTAAGGTCACTGTAGAACCCATTACGCAACACCTCCTTGCATAACTGCTACTATAAAGCTAAGCTACTGCTCTGTGCTCATTTTTTCAGGTCTCAAAAGGATGGCTTCTTTAAGGGTTTGTGGCGTTGTGTTTGTTTTTGCAATTGTATGCATCCTTCAGCGACATTGCTCTGTTCTAGCAACTGTTTCCAGCAAGGTGAGTTCATGTTTGGAAATTCTTGATCTGGGTTCTTGTACTGAAACACTATTATCTCTTCGTTCAACTGAATCCTGGTTAATGTTTTTTCCCTCCTTTAAAATGAATTATTGCAGGTGCACATTGTGTACATGGGTGAGAGACGCTATGACGAGGCCAAAATTGTTGAAGATTCGCACCATGAGATTCTTTCAGATATACTTGGAAGGTTCCATCCATTTCCACGTTCTTTATCTTCCGATGCTATATAATATTGCCATTATGTGTTAGTTAACTACGTTTAGTTCATTTTACTGCATAAGTGCTCTCGTCTTTGAAATTTTGGTTACACCTTTTCAGCCATTGTTTGTTGGGAGGAGTGCGACGCATAAAGATTTTGCTCTTGGTGCTTGATTGCCCTTATTTAGCTCGTCAAGAAGTAACTTTTTTTTTTTTTCCTGATTAACGTTTGTATAAAGTTTGTGCATGTTACAATTCTCCAATATAGTTGGAAGTCTAATGGGTACTAAAGGTCTCGGACTGAAGGGAGGAGTTGATGCAAGTTTGAAATGTAAATTTTAACCTAATGATGGTCCTGTCACTTGGTAATTTCTTATGGTGGTATATTTGGTTCTTGGACTAATTAGATGTAACCTACAAGGGCTTCACTTTCATTAGGTTGTTTGGCATGGGAAACATATGATAGAAGATATGTGAGCGGCTCACTTTTTATTCAGTTTTATTGAGAATTCAAGTGAAATTTTCTTTCCGTGATTGCTGACTTTGGCAAATTTGATTTTTTCCCTTTTTTCTATCTTCTCACCATTCAACGAGCCAAATGAAGCCTACATTTGAAAATGACCAGGAAATGGGATTGGCTCCAATGATTTGCTGCCTACTTTGGCTACTCGAGCAAAGAAAGCTTTCACAGTTTTGTGTATCCTTTGCAGCATAAAAGAGGTTACCCTAATGCTAGGAATGTTGTCAAAACAAAGCTTTTAATGATGGCCTAATCTGTACATATTGAAGCATATCTTCTGCTAGTTACTAGATGTTATTGGGACATTGAAGTCGCCGCTTGGTTTTTTTCTCTTCTTAGCAAACAAGCTGCTGTAGGATCAATACTGTACAGCTACAAGCATGGGTTTTCAGGTTTTGCTGCGGAATTAACTTCTTCTCAAGCTAAACTCATCGCAGGTATACATGAACTTCTAGCTTCACCTGGTTATCGGCCTTAAATTTTGCAATGATGCAGTTTAATTGGTGCTCAATGATTGCAGATTCCCCAGGAGTTGTTTGTGTAATTCCTAACAGAATTCTAAGTCTCCATACTACAAGAAGTTGGGACTTTTTGCACGTGAAGCCTTATTTGGAGAATGGAATTCTTCCTAAGGGACACATGGTAGTTGGGACTCCTTCAATCATCGGTTTCTTGGATACTGGTTAGCATCAATATTCTTTATATGCCTGTGCATGTTGTGAGTTCGGGTCAACACGTGTTATGATTTTTTTGTACAGGAATATGGCCGGAATCTGAAAGCTTTAACGATGAGGGGATGCTAGAGGTTCCATCTCGTTGGAAAGGATTATGCGAAGAAGGAGAAGAATTTAATAGCTCCAACTGTAATAGGTTAAGTTGCTTCATATATTTTAAGTATTTAGTGACCTTGTATTTCTGACTTGACATCCAAATCCTTACAAATTATTCAATGTTACATGATGCAGACTAAGGATTATAAGGAACACACATCCACAAAACTGATAGATCTCATAGAAGTTGAGAAAATTGCGAAGGCTGCATTAACTGATAAGAATGCTTGTAATTTGAAAATTGGTATTCAACTTGCTTTCAATTTACAAAAGTGAAAAAAATTTCATGGCCATATAAAGTCATAGCTATTAATACATTTTTGTTATTTGGGCAGGAATAGGGTTGGGGGGGGGGGGGGGGGGGTCGTTATCAAGTCATTGCACGTATCTAGCTGTGTGTTGTTTGTGGCTAAATCACATTCTAATTTCCACAGGCAATAACGTTTCAGTATGTCAATATTTCTCTCTTTAACCCATTCACATATAGTTCCAACCTAAATTATCAATTTTGATTAGGTACGTTTAGCAAATTATTAAGAGTATAACATAGCCTATCAGATTGAGGAGCCTGTAGATATATGTTGTGAACTCTAAACCAGGATACTTCGGGCAGGAAAATTATAGGCGCACGTTGGTACACCAAAGGATATGAGGCTGAATTTGGAAAGCTTAATACAAGTGATGGGGTTGAATATTTATCGCCCAGAGATGCAGCAGGCCATGGTACTCACACTTCCTCTACTGCAGCTGGAGCATTAATAGAAAACGCAAGCTTCATGGGACTAGCTCAAGGATCGGCCAGAGGTGGTGCTCCATCAGCTTGGTTAGCTGTATACAAAGTCTGTTGGTCTACAGGTGGCTGCAGCTCAGCTGACATTCTAGCTGCATTTGATGATGCTATATCTGATGGTGTGGATGTGCTTTCAGTGTCTTTAGGTTCATCGCCCCCCTCTTCAACTTATGTAGATGACGTTTTGTCCATTGGTTCCTTTCACGCTGTGGCCAGGGGAATTTCTGTAGTCTGCTCTGGCGGGAATTCTGGTCCTTATCCTCAAACAGTTACAAATGCCGCTCCGTGGGTGATAACTGTAGCGGCAAGCACAATTGATAGAGTTTTCCCTATGGCGATAACACTAGGAAACAACCAAACTGTTGTGGTACTTGTTTTCCTTTCCATGCACAACCTTTCTTGCCTAGTGTATTTTTGCATGCACATGCTCCACATGCCAAAAGACTTTGACTATTTTGGGAAGTAGTGAAGAAGCTAATACAAACATGCAAAGTACAATTATACAATCCGAGTATAGTCCTCTAATGGTTTAATCAAAATTGAGTTTCATATTAACGGATCAAATTATTGCCATAAAAAGCTTCGATATGCATCCTTGCCATAGTTCAGATTTGAGTTTAGCAGCATCTTCAGTATAGCACTTGGAACATGAAATTTACATCAATCTGTTTTCTAACCCAGGGTCAAGCTTTATATACAGGAAAGGACGTTAACAACTTCTACCCAATTGTGTATGGAGAAGACATAGTAGCCACTGATGCAGATGAAGATAATGCAAGGTGAAACACCTTTTCCTTCGATTAACATAAGATCTTTGTGATCCCTCTTATTCTTGGCAGAGGATATACTTTATCCATTGCATGAATCTTAACAGAAGTTGTGACGAGGGATCCCTGAATGCCACTTTAGCAAGAGGAAAGGTAGTCCTTTGTTTTCAATCTCGGTCACTGAGGTCTGTAGCCAGTGCTGCGAGAAATGTACAGAATGTTGAGGGTGTCGGACTCATCTTTGCCCAGTTTCCGACTAAGGACGTCTCTCTGTCCTTGGGTATCCCCTGTGTCCAAGTGGACTTCACCATGGGGACTTATCTGCTAACATACATTGGAACAGCCAGGTAAGCTCCCTGGAACTGTAGTATCCTGATTATGAGCATAAGTAAACGTGTTTGCCTCGGAGGGGGTGGGTTGTTTATATTTTATGATTATGATTATTATTATTATTATTATTTTGCTTTAGGAGCATCTCCAAACTATGATCGACTAATGAATTTAGATAACCTTGCATGGGAATAGCCTAAATGTACAGTAACTGACGTTTTATTTGCCCAGTTGATCCTCAATATCATGAATGCCTTTTGAGGAAGCAAGTTTTCTTGTGGTACAGAAACCCTATGGTGAAGTTTAGCCTTTCAAGGACAAGTGTGGGGAAAGAAATTTCTCCTGAAGTGGCATTCTTTTCTTCTCGAGGACCAAGTTCCATCTCCCCCACAGTATTGAAGGTACTGCAGTTCTTGCCCTTCCTCAAATACTTCTTTCAAATTTAGTTGTCTCCTTGACGGATTTGAATGTCATGTGCAGCCTGACATTGCTGCTCCCGGAGTAAATATCTTGGCCTCTTGGTCCCCAGCTTCTCCTATAATACCATCAGATACTGCTCATAACCAACCTCCTCTTAACTTCAAAATTGACTCAGGAACCTCCATGGCTTGTCCCCACATTACTGCAATTGTTTCTCTTCTGAAAGCTATTCATCCCAATTGGAGCCCTGCTGCTATTAAGTCCGCTCTGATCACAACAGGTAAGACTAACACCACAGAAGGATTAACCACATTTTGGTTACTGGTTCCAAGTTTTTTCCTGAAGGATCAACCAATCTTGTTTATTCATTTGGTACCTTATGTTTCTTAAGGGCATCAAAGTTGCTACCTCAATTCGCTTAGTGCATCAGATCAGTACCTCAATCAACAGAATTTAGGTACTGATAGTACGCAAACTTCAGAGCACCAAAGAAACATAAGGTTCTCAAATGAAACTTCCAAACAGTGAAGTACTAAAGCGAGATTTATGCGATACTTTAGGGCACAGTTATACAATGTAACCTTGGTTATTTCCTGAATTAGTAAAAACAGCTAACTAGCAGCCTCTCTGTCCCTTGCAACCAGCCTCTTTAGAGGATAAATATGGCTTGTCTGCTGTTGCTGAGGGAGCTCCCCACAAGCAGGCTGATCCATTTGACTATGGAGGTGGTCAAGTCAATCCTAACAAGGCCATAAATCCTGGTCTGATATATGACATCAAAACAGAAGATTACACCCGCTTCCTTTGCGCAATGGGTTACAACCACACCGCCATCAGCTGGATGGCCGGTGCCGTCGCTCCATGCCGTAAAAAAGGCAACTTCTTAGCTAACTTCAATCTGCCTTCAATATCTATTCCAGAGCTAAAGAAGAGCATAACAGTGTCGAGGACAGTAACAAACGTGGGCCCTGTAGCATCTCTCTATGTTGCTCGGGTTGAAGCTCCCCCGGGAACGACTGTTAGAGTGGCACCATCACTTTTGTCCTTCAATTCTACTGCAAAGAAGCTAACATTCAAGGTAAGCTTTTGCTCCCGACTAAGTGTACAAGGAAGATATTCATTTGGAAACTTGTTCTGGGAGGATGGCTTTCATGTAGTAAGAATACCTTTGATTGTTCGACCTGTCATTGAAGACTTTTATGCCGAAACATAATTTTCGGACGATCATTTTTGTATATTCTTAGCGGCAATTTTAGAGAAAATAGATAATTAGCATTCCTTTGGAAAAACTCTTGGCAGGCTGATGTACTATCTGCAAAATATTGAGTTTGATTGGTGACTGAGAATGGGAGAGAGAGTCAGTATGCAAGAATACTAGTTAAAAGCGCGGCTAATAACATTCAGATCAGCTCAACTTCCCTAAGAAAGCCTACTTACCAAGAACACAAGGTCAGAATTTGAACCTATTTGGGTGTTCAGCTCCTTTAGAGTCTTATTCCTCTTCTAAGCTATGGTCTTTCATAAATTTCTCGCTACCTTGATCTAGTTTCTGTCTGCTCTGCCTTATATGTTGTTTCTAGTTAAATCATACAATATTGTACAAAATTCTATTTTGCGACTGAATCTGATCGAGGTGTTTGCATCAAGGAAGTCAATCTGCCAACAACCATACTGTCCATTCAAGTATTTGGTCATTAAGAATAACTACAATACCCAGCATTCACATGAAAGTCATTTACTTGTACGCTTACTTCTGGACAGTTTATGCTAACGAGTAGCAGTCTAAAAGCTATCAACAACGGGATTTTTGAAGGAATGATATCGCCCTATATAGATGTCTAGAAGGACTACTTTATACTGAATTCGTCCCTAGATGGAATCGAGGCTGAAACCCATGTTGATGTTCAAGTTCAACCGGAATCAGGGTTATATTCTCTGCTAAATTATGGGAGGTTGCACCATTCTCGACACCTTCATCCATGTTTTGGTCGTCTTTGTTTTGTGGTGCTTTCAACTCAAGCCAAGTTGCTTCTTTACCACTGCGTCCACATGATCTCTGCCCCTCTTTCTTCTTTTTTTTTTTTCCGGCTGAAACGTGAATGGAGACTCTATCACTTCTTTCATCTTTCTTAGCTTTAAACGTATTCCGTTAAAACCATGCAGTCATCAAACTTGAAAATCCAAAAATGGAGCAGAAACTTAACATTAAGAGGAACTGCATGATAGTGCCAATCTATTAACCATCCTTCAACCTGTATGCTTCTGAGAGGGAGAGGGGAAACTCAGAAACCCTTTTGAAATTGCCCTCTTCCTTTGACAAAAACTGTTATGGCGAGGAAAATTTTGAGGCGTAGACTTCTTTCAAATAAAATCATTTCACTAATTTATACCCTGGTCACTGTTCACTCTAACAAGACATTGTTACAATGACATGGGTCTGAGTAGAGATGTCAAAGGGCCGGGCTTGGGCCGGCCCAGCCCAAGCCCGTCGGGCCTGCTGTGGGGCCGGGCCGGGGCCGGGCCAATGGGGGCTGCCAACCGGGCCGGGCCGGGCCGGGCCTGCCGAAGGCAAACCTAGGCCCAGTCCAGGCCCAGGCCCTAGGCCCAATAGCTAGGGCCGGGCTTGGGCCGGGCCCGGGCCCTTTTTTTTTTTTTTTTCTTCTTGTTATTCAATTTTAAATTTCATCTCTAGGCAATATTCACAATTTAACGAACCTAATCTTTATCCTTTTATTTCATTATAAGTAATATACATATATATGTATGTATGTATATACATATTTATTTGTTAGCCATTATATTTTTTATTATATGTTAAACATTTTCATACTCTTCTTGATGAGCTTTATTAATAAAATCTTAACACATAACAATTTATATAGAAAAATAATAAATGTATTCATAGGCCCTCCTCCTTTTATCCGGGCTTGGGACCGGCTGCTTGTAAACAAACAGGCGAAGTTACCTATTTTTTTATATATACGAAAAAATATATATCTTGCTTGTAAAAATTTATTTTATATATATGAAAAAAAAGTATATTTTGTGAAAAAATTTATTCTTAAAATTCTAACAATCAAAATAATAATGAATGTCTATCCAAAATATCAGCAATCAAAGATCAAGAAATCTGCAACGTCAACCAAAAGGATCAAAAGAGGAAAATAAAAACAAATTACCTAATCATCCAGAAGTACTTCAATATCCGAGTCACTGCTCTTCCTATCATCAATCGGTTTATCTTGCTCGCGGTATTTCGCATCAAGATAATCCTTCCAACATACACATAGCTCGAGCGACTCGGGGTTAAGACGACTCCTCCTGTCATCCAAAACCCTCCCGCTAGCTGAAAATGCCGACTCTGAAGCAACCGTGGAGGCTTGCACTGGCAGTACATCCCGTGCAATTTGGGATAAAGTTTTATACATGTTTTGATTTTGTTTCCAAAAATTTAACAAATTAAAATTAACCTGTTCTTGCATTGATAAATCAGAATAATGATCAGTATTTGCATATACACCAATCTCATTAAAAGAGGAAAAAGTATACGAACCTGCCGAATTAGAAGTACCTTCACCTGGTAGTTGTCTTGCTACTAGATGTTCAAAGCCCTTAAGGTATGGCGCATAATACCTCTCAACAGTGGATGATGATGTAGCTCGCCCGCGCACGTCAGCAGAATTACGATAGACGTTGAACAAGTCCTCAAACCTCTTGCTCACTTTTGCTGTGAATGCGGTTGTCTCCTCTGCTGTGTAGCACATTAATTTCGATATCTCTTGTATCGAGGCGTTCACGCCATGCAACTTTAACCTAGGATCTAAACAAGTAGCCACAGTAAAAATAACAGGCAGTTACTCCAATATTTATTAAATTTTTGATCCATCACTTTTACTATTTCCTTAAAGGGTCCTATATATCTCCATTTTGTTAACATTGTAGCCATCTTCAGAATTTCTATTACAGCGAGAGGAGAGGTGGGATAGTACGTACCAGACAATAAATTGGTAGACGTGTAGAATACCTCCAAAAATTCAGCTAGGTATGTGGCCATCTGCCATTCCTCTTGAGTTGGCAAGCCGGCTGGGAACTGGGTTAGTAGAAAATGCGTATAGACTTCTCGGTATGCCAGAATGTGTAAAAGCATGTGGTATGTAGAGTTCCACCTGTGGACCACATCTGTAACTGCTCTCCTGCGAGGCATATTATATTGAACACACAACGTTTTAAATTGTTGTGTTCTCGGACTCGAGCTATTAACATACGCTGTCATACCCCTCATTTTGAGAAGAATATCTCCTGCAGCAGCTAAACCATCTTGAACAATTAAATTAATAATGTGACAAACACAGCGAACATGAAATAATTCACCATTAAGTACAGGTTGAAGCGTCTCCTTTAAAGCTGCAACAGCAACTTTATTATTAGAAGCATTATCAAAACTAACACTCATAATCTTATCCTTAATTTTAAATGTGGTGCATGCTTTTAATATAAGAATAGCAATGTTCATTCCATCATGCGGAAAAGGGAAGTGCTCGAAAGCGATGATTCTCTTGTGCATAACCCAATCTACATCAATCCAATGAGCGGTCACACAAGAATAACTAACAAAAGTAAAGGAGATTGCCAAATATCAGAAGTAAGACTAACTTTACCTTCAAATTTATCGAAATAATCGATAAGGCGTGCTTTAGCAGCATTGTACTGTCGGAGTGCATCGGATCTAGTTGTGTTTCTATGAACCTTTTTGTACAAAGGTTGAACGTATGTGTTCATATATCTAGAGTGCTTAGGATTATCGGCAAAAGAAAAGGCTTGTTCATCATGAATAACAAATTCAGCGAGACCGTCTCTTTGCTCTCGCTGATTATAAACAAATAACTTACCGTCAAAAGATAACTGCGTTTGGGTAGGTTCGACGTGGCCTTGTCGAGGTGCACACAGAGGGTAATGCCTGTTAAGATGTCCATTACCACTACCAGACGAAAATAATTTAGCGCAGTACTTACATCGAGCTTTTCGGATGCCGTCCACCGTAACTACATCGAAATGATTCCAACACTCGGCTTTCTTTTTTTCCCCTTTTGGACTTCTGGCTCATTACCGGAGGCATTGCTCGGCCCTTCTTCATCATGACCAGGCATAGGGTTGAGATTATGCCACGGAGTAGTAGCTTCGCCAACCGAGCTGCGTCCTTGACTATAATGCGGGGGGTCTTCATCAGGCGTGTATTCAAAATCTGGAATGTTTTGATTGAACTCCCAATTGGCTTGGGTATCTATCATACAGCCTGTACTCATTCGTCCAGGAACGAATGGTTGTGTTGGTGCTTGGATTGGTGTTTGTGATGGCCGTGGCGCTGGCGCTTGTGCTGGTGGTGGTGCTTGCGATGATGATGATGTTTTTCGTGATGACGATGCACGCCTCATTTTCTTCAATAATCCAGCCATATTTCGAGCTAAACTTTGTAAGAGTAACTAAATACACAAGTATAAGAGTAGTAATAAGAAATAACAATTAAAAGAATGAACGAGTAACAAATATTAGAGAGTTAGTAATTAAAAAGAATTTAGCAAGACTAGTAATTAATAAACGAGAGTACTAATTAGTAAATACTAGTAGTAATTAGCAAGAGTAGTAATTAAAAAGAATTTAGCAAGACTAGTAATTAATAAACAAGAGTACTAATTAGTAAATACTAGTAGTAATTAGCAAGAGTAGTAATTGGAGAGGAAAATAGTAGCAAAGCTTGTAGAAATATAGAATGTTTAGGTAAGAGAGAGTAAGAAGATTGGTGTGAAAAATTAGAGAGAAATGGTGTGAATTTATAGATTTTAGAAACTTCACAAAAGACCAAAATACCCCTACAAACTATCCGTTTATAGTTGTTGGGGAGGGTAAGAGTGTAAAGGAGTTGAAAAATAGAGGTTAGACTAAAATACCCCCCAAACTAGCCGTTATATTGCTGTTGGGGGGGTAAAAGTGGAATTTTGGAAAAGGGGTGGAAGAAAGGGGGGAAAAACAAAAAAATTCAAACAAGTGGGGCCAAAACCGGGCCAAACCCGGGCCGCATACCGGGCCAGCCCCGGGCCAGATCCGGGCCGCAGACCGGGCCAGCCCCGGGCCAGATCCGGGCCGAAGACCGGGCCGCAGACCGGGCCAGACCCGGGCCAGACCCGGGCCGGGCCAAACCCGTTTTCGGGCCGGGCCGGGCCGGGCTTTTTCACAGCAATGGACGGCCTGGTCCAGGCCCAGGCCCCAGGCCCGCTGTGCTGGGGCCGTTACTGTTCACCGTCGGGGCCGGGCCAGCCCGGGCCAGAACCGGGCCGGGTCGGGCCAGCCCGCGGGCCGCCCGGCCCGTTTGACAACACTAGGTCTGAGAAGGACTTTGTATTAAGTTGTGGGAAACTTGATAGACTCTGTTACTAATTTACAGAAGATTAAGATTTCAACGTCATGACAAGACGGCCGACCGGTTGTTGAACGTTCTCTTCATAGCAAAAAAAAAATGATAATAATACCCAAAAAAATGGCAATGATGAGGTCTCTTTTGTACTAACAAAGAGTTAAAGAGAATTAAATGCACATTACCAAAATAAGTAAAAACTAAAAGCAGAAGGTAAATTTAAGACTAATCGACACTTCTCCGGCCGGTGCTTATCAGACCTATTTGTTATAACATAATAATTATTTTCTGCCGGGAAAGGTCAATGAAGGTTAGGTGGATTCTGGTTTAAATCGTTGTCAGGATGCAATCCAACACCAACGAAGTTTCTATGGATAATTGTTAACAAGTCAACAGTAAAACCATCTAGTACATACATGATTGTTTACCAACTGGGACATGGAAGAATTGCCATTAATTAATGCCTTACGCTATACTGCAAGTGTATGTCATGCGATCAGGCCACCATGTGCTTGCACGTGCACGGGGGTTTAGAGATGACAATACAGAGAGGACCAAATTGCAGGTATACGTTTGCTCTAAAAGAATAAGATTTCATAGTTTGATTGACAAGCCGTAACTTGGAAGTCTAATTTTCTGTCATATATTATTAACGATACGTGCAATTGACCACTAAACACAAATATTGTTAATGATACGCGCGATTGACCATTAAACTCTGGACGATCCTAACGGTTAAAAAGAAGTGTCATTTAGTCCCACACTATCATTTTCATTCAAACCATTTTGTTGTAGGCAAATAATACTTCTTCCGTATCAAAATAATTGTTCAATTTTGACTTGACACGCATATTAAGGATATATGTTATGTACCGTATGTTCCTCATTCTGTTCCTAGAGAGAGAGAAAGAGGGAAAAAAAGTGAACGAAGAGAGAAAAAAATGAGTTGGTGGACAGTTAAATGTGAAAAGAAAAACATAATAAAAAAAGTGTAAAAAGAATAAACATAAAGAAACACATAAAGAATTTTTCTTAACTTGAAAAGTGAGCATTTTTTTTTAAATAATGCAAAAAAAAATATAATCAACTTTTTTGAGATGAAAAGAATATCATATCTGTGTTCTTTTTAAGTTAAAGAAATTTCTGAGCACAAAAGGGCTATATTTTTATCAAACTACACCCCCCCCCCCCCCCCCCCCCCTAAAGGTTGTAACATCTCAGTTTTGGAAGTGGTGTTATATCTGCTGTACACAGTCCCCTTTGTGTACCCTTTCTTACTTGCTTTTTTTGGAAAGTTGTAACGCGGAGCATCCCAGTTAAAAAATCGGAGAGAGTATCACTTCTAAGTCCAAACGTACTTTTTTAAAGACTTTAAAAATACTCTAAAAATCTGTTTAGAATTGATTATCGAAAGTAAATTTCAGATTAAATTTTAGGATCAGCTATATGCTACGTTTTCAAGATTATTTCACGTTTTGAATGGCATTTGGATAAAAAAAAATGCTAAAAGAAGTTTAAACGTAACAAAATGACCAAAGGTCGTATCCAATTAATTATTGAAAAGTGATTCACAATCCTCGTTTTTTAATTATGATTTAATCAGTTTTCTAGCTTCTAAAAGTTGATTCAATCAGTTTGATATGTTTGTCAAAGACTTATCAACCTGATTTAATTCAGATTAAACTAAATTTGATCATATATAGTCAATCTCAAAGTGGCTTTAAAGCTTTGTTTTGAATACTCTCAAATAAATTCTTAATAAAGGTTGTTTCAACTCAATCTCCAACTTGTGGTCGTCCCCAAAGGAGGAAGATCTGTTCACTGCCGCATTTGTTATCCTTTCCACTTATGTTCGTTTGAGCCATGTCGTACCGTCGTTAGAGGTAGCCATTTCCTTTAACTTAAGCTTCTAATCTGCTCATATTCGTAAGTTGTATTGGGTATGGTGGTTAGCTTGATTAAGGAATGAAAGGATCTCCCTGGTAACAACAAAGTAAAATGACACTAATGCATTTTTTAATCACAAAAAATAATATTCTTATTTATTTAATCAGCTCAAGTCTGAGTAACTCCCATAATAGAGTGAAAAAAAATGACCGACAAGCACCTAACATAATTTTACAGAAAAAATCACCACACGTACAGGATTATAACGGTATGAGTTATAGCCATGATCAAGGCTAGGCATTGACAGGTAGTAATCAAATTGTTCAAGTTACAAATCAAATTCGGCCATAAAATTTCCACTATTTGGTTATCATTTTCTTTTTTGGATTTTGACTTCTACTATTTGGTCACGGATAGAGCTACTGAAATCATATATCAAATTTTCCACTATAGAACATACAGTATAAGATAGATAGTATTTGAATGATTTTGTCTTCATTTCTTTTAGCTTTTGAAGTTGTTTATATGAATAATGAAACTGAAAATCAAATTGGACTACGGTTTTGATTACTTGTTTTGAAAGTAGGAATACATATAACAAATTATTCTTTTCTTATTCGCTTATGGTATCGTGCCCACTCCTGGTCAAACATGCTCAACAACAAAGGCCACTCTTAATCTTTGTAGAAATTAATACTTTGAGAGCTCCACTTTTACTAAAACTAGCGTTTAGAGCATGGTCACATGTGTGTACAAATATAAATCATCATTTTGCTTCATGAATATATATATAGGGAGCTGATCCGTTGAGAGCGCTAGCAAAATAGGAGATTTTGTTAGCGCGATCTGGCCCTTCATCTAGCCAAATGGACGGGCCAGATCAAATTTTTTGAAACACTTTTTCACCGTCCGCTACATTATGTAGCAGACGATTTTTTTACCATTATACCCCTAGTCTGCCTCACCGTCCGCTACATTATGTAGCGGACGTTAATGTTGTTGGCAAACATCCAAACTGAAGGTTTACTTCCTGCAACTATCTCAAATTTTGCTGCATCCTTTATGTTTATCCAGTGTTCAATGTTCTCCAGGCTTTGATCTATAAGACAGGCAGGCCTTCATTCACGCTACATAATAAACTATCAGCAAAGGATCACTGCCGAATTCTACAATCCCATTGAAGACCATCCCTTTTGACTATTTCTTGTGACCTTTTCCTTCAAGCGCTTGCAGTAGTCCAAACCTGACAAGATCGGCCTTGCAACGAAAACAGATCTGGTCCTTGGTCTGGTGGCGGCGTCGGCCAGGTAGAAGCAAGAGAGAGAAAGAAAGCCTCGGGGACTCAAACCCATTAGATCTGCTGCTTGGTCTGGTGGGCGGTGGTGCTTGGTCTGGTGGCGGCGGCGGCTTAAGAGAAGAGAGAGAGCCTCAGGGACTCAAACCCATCAGATCTGGTGCTTGATCTGGTGGGCAGTGGTGCTTGGGCTGCTGACCGCGGCAGCCAGAGAGAAGACAGAGAGAGAGAGCAAGCAACCCCGAAACCCATTGGTGGTCATCGACGGCGCTACCACCCAACGACGCCCCTAAGAAGCTACCACTAATGCCGTAAAGCAGTCACCATCCAGTGCCTATGAACAATCATCATCCGACAACAATATTAACAACAACAACAAAATCTGCAACTACCAAGGGGCTACGCTACTGCCGCCTCCTTCTTTGGTCACGCCGGCCGCAACAACACCTACTCGGCCAGATCTGGACGGTTCACCGTTCGATCATGTTCCCTCCAATCAACTCCTCTTGCAAAATTCGGGGCAAGGGACACAAGTGTAGCTGTACTTCTTGTGGATCACGCCTGTCCAAGCTGAAAATCTTTGGTGCTGGACAGTGGACTGAGGCCGGTGGCCTTGGGTGGTGGACGGCTGAAGCGAGAAGCCTGCAAGCTCAAGGTTGGGGCTTCAACAAGTTCTTTGGCTGTGATTAGAGACCAAGAGAGAGAGGAGGGCGGCGAGAAGAATGAGGAAGAGAGAGAGTCTGTGAGTGTGAACTTTAAAGAAGAGACAAAAAAGTGGTTTTTTTATATAACCCAGGTAACCGCGGGTATCCCGAGGCAACCATAAAGACTGTCCAACTTGGTAATTGTTCTGATTTATGTCTGCTACGTTATGTAGTGGACAAGCACTGCAGTGTGCTCTTCAAGGGTATTGTTGTCAAAAAATTGTTCGCTACATTATGTAGCGGACGAACTTAAAAAAACGCAAAAAAAATATATGGACCGTCCACAGATCGCGCGTGGATGACCAGATCGCGCTAGCAACTTAACTCAGTTTGCTAGCGCTTTCAACGGATCAGCTCCCATATATATATATATATAACTGATCCGTTGATAGCGCTAGCAATAGGAGATTTTGCTAGCGCGATTTGGCTATCCACGTGAATTCTGTGGACGGTTTAGATCTTTTTTTTTATATATATATTTTTTAAGTACATCTGTTACATAATGTAGCGGACGATTTTTTGACAAAAATACCCTTTTAAGTATGTCCGCTACATAATAGCGGACGAGTAGGCAAACAGTTTTCTCTTTCTCTCCCCTTTCCCTCGTTATGACATGTTTCTCTCTCTTATTCTCTCTTTTCTGTCGTTAATTTTTTACTTTTTCTGAGTCTTCCTCTGTCCTTTCTTTCTCTTTTCTCTCTCATCCTCCTTTCTTTTCTCTCTCTCTTTAGCTGGTGCAATCAAGTCTTTGAAGCGTGGAGATGAGGTTGCTGGTTATCTACGAGTTTGAAATTTGTTTCCTAAAACGAAAAGAAATCTGTACAATACGATTAATTCATGAAAAAATAAACTTCTGTTATTTGAGTTAGAAACACTCCTCAAACTCGTAGATAACCAGCAACCTCATCTCCACGCTTCAAAGACTTGATTGCACCAGCTAAAGAGAGAGAGAGAAAAGAAAGGAGGATAAGAGAGAAAAGAGAAAGAAAGGTTCTTCCATGAATTTTCATGAATTTGTTTCCTAAAACGAAAAGAAATCTGTACAATACGATTAATTCATGAAAAAATAAACTTCTGTTATTTGAGTTAGAAACACTCCTCAAACTCGTAAATAACCAGAACCTCATCTCCACGCTTCAAAGACTTGATTGCACCAGCTAAAGAGAGAGAGAGAAAAGAAAGGAGGATAAGAGAGAAAGGACAGAGGAAGACTCAGAAAAAGTAAGAAATTGATGACAGAAGAGAGAGAATAAGAGAGAAAAACATGTCATAATGAGGAAAGAGAGAGAAAGAGAGAAAAGTGTCTGCCTACTCGTCCGCTACATTATGTAGCGGATACTTAAAAGAGTATTTTTGTCAAAAAATTGTCTGCTACATTATGTAGCGAACAGATCTGAAGAGACTCGATGGAAGCTTATTCGAGATCTGACACTTGAAATTATTTTTAGATAAATCAAGAAACTCTAACCCACTAAGCCTTCAAATCATTTTTAGATAAATCAACTCTGCCAATCTACTCTACACACCTATCTGGTGAATATTCATCCAGTGTTACAGGTTGTTCATTGTTTCACTGTTGGCTAACGACCCATGTACATAATAAGGAAGCTGGGAGAGGAGGATGAGAGAGAAAATGGTGAGAGAAAAGAGAGAGAAAGATAAACAAGTTAAAAAAATGATGAGAGAGAGAGAGAGATAGCGAGATAAGTCAGAAGAAGGAAATAAAATAGAGAGAGAAAGAGAAAGAAATCAGAACATTAATGACAGAAAGAGAAAAAATATTTGAAAACTAGCCCGCTACATAATGTAGCGGACGGAGATAAAGGAGAGAGAATGAGAAAGAAGTCAGAACATTAATGACGGAAAGAGAAAAAAAATTTGAAAATTAGTCTGTTACATAATGTAGCGAACAAACTCTTTTTAACCTGGAGGGTATTTTTGTTAAAAAAAGTGTCCGCTACATAATGTAGCCGACGTACTTAAAAGAATGCAAATAAAAGATCTGGACCCTCCACAGATCTCGTGTGGACGGTCAGATCGCGCTAGCAAAATCTTCTATTTTGCTAGCGCTATTAATAGATCAGCATATATATATATATATATATATATATATATATATATATATATATATATATATATATATATATATATATATCTCAAAAGGTAAAAAAATTATAATAGAAGATATCGCAGATTTAAGGAGTTAAAGATGGACTCTAGAGAGAGGAAGAGAAAAAAAACAGAGATGGTAAGTGAAAGTCACGGAGGAAGAAAAAAACGAATCAATAGGTAATTACAGATAAAGAAGGACTAGGAAGTAAGATGTAGTCTAAATTTAAAATTAGTTTAATAACTTTTTTAGCATAGCGATAGAATGGTTTTAAAAGCTAGAATACAGGACATGATCGAAATTCCAAAAATGACTCAGACCACAAATAAGCTCTTTTATAAGCTTTGAAAGTCGTTAAGTAATAGGAATTTGACTCAAAAAACAAAAATAAAGCTTCAAATATTAAACTTTACTTTCTTTTTGATTGGCCCAGTGAGTCCACAAATCCCAGAGTGCAGGCAGGCTGGCAGGCCCGCTTAGTTGATTGACCACGCGGGGCACCGGGCTCTTTCTAGTCTTCCTCTTAACTTTCCACCGCGGCAACACAGCCTCAAAGCACACACGTGCTAAGTTTTTGTTAGGGGCGGGACTGCGACAGAGATGTAAAGCCACTCGCCCACGCCGTTCACGTTCCAAGCGCGTGGATACTTGTTAACGATGCCTTTCTCGATTTAGAAACTAACGAGCGGGAAAGAGATACGGAAACGATCCAAAAGGGCGGCGCAATCAACGCGGCAAAGGTAACAATTACTGTAAATAAGTCAATTTTGGAACGGCAGCAGAGGCCCCCCCCCCCCGTTCTTACGGGAGCTGATTTTTTTTAGTGTGACCGGGTCAAGAGACGGTTATGAATTTTTTTTTCATAACCCGCAGCGAATACGGGGCGGGTATGATTTTAAGTGTATCTGTCCCGCTATCCGCCGTCGCCCCGCTAAACATTAAATAATTCAAGATTAAATATCAGCCATCCATCTCTCTTTGTATATAAACTAAAACCCTAACCCATTCTTCTCTCCCCGTATTTTTTCTTCTTCTCCATAAGCCGCTGCACCTCCATCCATGTCCTCGGCTACTGTAATCTATCCCTTTCTCCATATTTCCGTTTGCAATTTAACTAGGGATCTTCCATCCATGCAGTCTGCATCCACCATGGATCCTGTGCACATATGGCGTCATTTTCCATTTTCTTTCGGCAAAAGTCCAAAGCTTTAGAATTCATATAAGTCATGATTACATAGATTGATTGACATGCCCCAGTTTAGTCTAATCTTTATTTTTTTCTTTCCTTTCTATAAATTCCATTACATCTTCTCCTTTCCTTTGGATCGGGCATAACATGACTGAGCTTTCCTCTTCTGCGTGAAGAGTGCAGGCGTTGCAATAGGATGCGTAGGGCATACTTTCATGGTCTAGTAGATGCCCAGAAGGAGCTCTGCCGAAAATTAGATTCTAATGAGGGTAGAGTTTGCTGTATTACGTGTTATCGCTGGAGGATCTCGTCGGCGAAGGGACGACGATTGTAGTGAATACAGTGGCAGTGCGGATCGGATCGGGGACGGGTTACCTAAAAGCGCATAGGATCAGGGATGGTATCACCATCTCCCAACCCGATGGCGGGGCGGGGGCAGGGTCACATGTTGGTATGGCGGGCGCGGGTGCGGATTTTATGAAACCCGTATCCGACCCGCCCATTGCCATTCCTAAACGGCAGCCCATAAGGAGACTAGAAGAAAAAGGATAGAGGAAAAATAGCCAAGACAGTTCTCGTTGATAATCTTTTTTTTGGAACCAATTTAGCGCCAATCCAAACACCTGACATTCTGCCTTTTTGAAGGAGGATAACTATTTGCTGCTATATACAGTAACAAATTGTAATTATCTTTTACAATTAATGTAAGAGAGATAATTACAATTTGGCAGTGACAAATGTTGATGTAAAATATGGTGCTAGAATGATTTTCAATAGCGATTGAACGTATAAAAGTTATTGCTACTGACAATTTTAAAGTTTTGTACCACTAAAAATTTTGAGCAGCCAAGTTGTTCCGAGTTTACAGTAGTACGTTCGAACACTTTCGCTATAAATTTTGAATCATCTATTGACTAATGGATAAATTTTACTCGAGCACGACTCTTCAAATGCTTGAACTCTATGTCATCACATTTGATATCCTCTGGAAATTGTCATAATTACTTCCAGTAGAAAAGCAACATTTAATAAGCATACTAAAAGTAAACTTATGTTCAGCTACATTTTACGTTCAACGAAAAAAAAAAAAAAAAAAAACGGGGTGAACCGACTACTGAGTCGAGAGTTAGTACTATAATTGGTAAATACAACCTCTGCATGACCTCATAATGGAATACTTTTAGAGCTTTTTCTTTATGCTTGCAGCCGAAGGGCTAAAAGGCTGCTTCCGGACGGAGTAATACAAGGCCAGCACTAGCCACGTTTGGTGGCGTTCGGAAAGTAAGATCAAACTCAGTCGATAATCTTTTCTGCATAAGCCGGCCGTATAGCTGATCCAGTGGATGAGTTAAAGAAGAGCATTATCCGTTAGTTTCAAGCTTCTTACAACTTCCTTTCTATGGAATCATTGATGAGGGCTCTATTTAATGTTGCGAAAGATTCTATTATCCGGAACATATGAAAGGAAGGAACCAAGCAAAATAGTAAATATCCCCTGCTTAACTCATATACTATTAGAATTCTTAGAGACATAAAAAATTAGTACAATCGCTTTAATCTTGACGTCGTACGGTAAGAAATGATTGTTAATAACTTGGCTTCCTATTGTACAGAAATTCCTTGAAGATCCTCAAATTTCTATACGTATTAACATATTTTGTTATACTAGAGGTGCAATTTTGGTCCTCTTTCTTTCATGTCGTAGCAACATAATAAGAGAGATTGTAACTTGTATTCAGAATAATGTAGGGGTGATCAGTGAAAATTCGATTGCTTGAATAGTAAGCAAAACATTAACAGGTATCATAAAATCATGTTTCACCCGTTCAGAGTAAAAAGAAAAGTTATCTTATAAGGAAAACTTGAACATGCATCATAAAATTATGTTTCATCTGTTCTATCTTATACAAACTTCAATCAATTCGTTGATTGGTTAAATCACTGAACTATTAACCGAAAATCTTCTTGTATTGATATCGATGACCGTACAGAAGTGATACTAGAAACTCAAAAAAGCTTGATTTTTTTTTTTTTTTTGGTACATTCAAAAAAGCTTGATGGGTGGAGCCAAAGCACTCTCTTTTTGGATGTTTTTGGCACCGTAAGTGCCTCTGTGGATGCAATTATGACAAGATGTTCCCTTTTAATGACACTTGGTTGGCCCCTTCTCGAATTTTTGACTATTTTTTCAATTTCTGCCTCGTTGAGTAATCCAACTTCAAAAAACAAGGGCGGCAAGTTTCTAGTTCTCTCAAACTCTGAGGAACACAGCTGGAAGGGTGAATGCTATTCTAGAAGCCCTGTTTTGACCTGGTTTATATTAACCAAAATAGGATCATTAGCTACGTAGTTGTTGTAAAACAATTTTAAGAAAATTACTATTTTGAGTTTCACTTGTTACAAATTTAGTTTATAAGATATTTTTAAAACACTTATAAAACTCAAATCTTAAAAGTCAAAGTCAAATACATTTCTCAGTTTTTTAAAAATTTTAGAACGAGCGAGAGCGAGAGCGGGAACCGTTGATTCGGTCCCAACCCGCATCATCATGGACCTGGACCTCCTAAAAAGAGTAGTCAGCCTCCCTTTTACCACCAAGTTAATGCAACGTACGTAACAGCCCACCGTAATACACACCACCACAAATAAGAGGGAGAGAGGGATAGAATAAATAAAAGAATAAGAAAAAATAAACCATTAACTCACCACCAGTTTCGCCCACGAACCAGGCTCTCTTTTCAGTGCTCTTGACCCCATTCCCCCCCTTCAATTTTCTCATCTGCAGCACAATCTCTCTCTTCAACCCACTTCATTTCTGCCTGGGTATATATGCAGGCAGATTTATTATAAAACAATTGTAGCGAGTCTGTCGAACTTTGGGAAGGTTGAAATTGAGGGGAAAAGAAATGGAGTGCATTGAAGCAAGAGCGTTGAAGTCGAGTTTTTACTCTGAAACTGCCATGAAACCAACCCAGCAAGTTTTTCTCGACGATTTATGGTGTGTAACCGGTATTAACAGCGTTACTTGCGATGATTTCTCCGTCGACGACCTTCTTGACCTCCCTGATAATGATTTCAAAACGGGGTCGTTAGAAGAAGAATATTCACAGGATGAAGAAGAAGAAAAGGACAGAACTGAGTCAACTGACGACGTTAATTCCAACTCCAGCGCCTCTCTTTCCACTGGTGACTTGGGTTCTCTCCCCGCCGGCGAACTCTCCGTTCCGGTAACAAGCCATAACCCAGAAAATATTTTTTTTTTTTTTTAATTCATGTCATGGGTTTCTCTTTTATTATTATTTCGTATATATTTAATTTTATTTGAAATTTTGCAGGTTGATGATTTGGAGAACCTTGAATGGTTATCCCAATTTGTCGACGATTCTGTATCAGAGCTTTCTCTGTTATGTCCAGCCGGAAATTTCAAGGGGAAAACATGGAATCGGTCTGAACCGGTAACCAGACCGGCGGCTCGGGAATACACAGTTCTACGTTTGTCGTCTCCGGTTCCAACAAAAGCTAGAACCGAACGGTCGAGGGCGAGCTCGGGCGTTTGGTCTATCGGGTCATTATCGCTGACCGAGTCTTCTTCGACGTCGTCATCTTCATTAGAGTCGTCTTTGACGTCTCCATTTATGTTCACGAACCCGGTTCAGGTGTTTGACTCGTTTTTCGCCTTTAAAAAACCGCCGGCGAAGAAGCAGAAGAGGAACCCGGTTTGTGAGACCGGTTCGGAGTCAGGTGGGTTCCAGACGCAGCGGCGGTGTAGCCATTGCCATGTTCAGAAGACCCCACAGTGGCGAACCGGTCCGTTAGGTCCCAAAACCCTTTGTAATGCATGTGGGGTTCGGTTCAAGTCCGGTCGGCTTTTCCCGGAGTATAGGCCGGCTTGTAGTCCGACTTTCTCCGGTGATGTTCACTCGAACAGTCACCGGAAAGTGTTGGAAATGCGCCGGAAGAAGGAGACGGTTGAACCGGCTATGCCCGGTTTAACGCCAATGGTCCCGGGTTTCTGAGGTTTGGAGTAGAGTTGAGAGGTTAACCGTAGAAGTCTGAACCCGGTTTAATGGTCGAGATCGACTCCGGTCGAATGTACAATTTTGGTGGTGCGTTGCAGACTGCACTCATTAGTCTCATAGTTTCGTAACGGAATTTAGGGAGGCTTAATTAACAGCTTTTTATTTATCTTATCTTCTCGCTGTAATCCATTTATTTGCAGGTTAATTTAATGAAGAGAGTGAAAGTATCAGGTCGGTTATTTACTGTACTATTTTCATTTTTCTTTAATCACAAATTACATCATAAATCGTATCTTTGACGTATCTTTAGTGGCAAAAGGATAGCAAAAATAAGAAAAAAGGATTGATAATTTATGTAGCTATGGATAGCGGATGTAGATAATGACAAAATAAGGTCATTCTATTTGATTCATTTTTAATCCGCAAAATAAAGTCATCCTATTTGATTCATTTTCTCTCCAACACCTCTCTTGCAGTCGTTTTTAGATTTCCGGATGGTAGTGAGATAGATACAATTTTGTATACAAAGGCAACTTATAGTTGCTAGTATAGTTAGGGATATTTCTGTTAATACTTTTAACGATATTTTTTTATATTATTTTTTTAAAAAATAATTAAATAAAAATTATTAAAAATATTTAACGACTATGAATTATCGTCTATATAAAAGTTAAAATTTCTCAATTATAAGTGGACCCTCAAACTGGGCGTTTGGCACCCACTGAGCCACTGAGTGGTGTGGTCCGGCCTTTTTTTGTGAGCACAAAATATCTATGCAATGGTTCATGAATCACGATCTATTAGAATTAAAATGAAACTTGAAACGCGAAATCTAGATAAAGAAAAGCAAGCTTTGGTTGATGACACAAGTTTAACATTTTCCTTCTTTTTCTTTTATAGAGCTTTTGTTATGTTGAAAGTAAAGAAAGATTGTGGTCTTTGCTATGGACTCGAAAAGATCTAAGATGGGGGGGGGGGGGGGCTTCTTTTTTCTCCACTGTTAGGACCAAATATGGGTCAAAAGACATGAAGCTTATCCATATTCTTTGTTTAGATCCCCCCGATTTATTTATCTTGAATTTATAATGGCCCGTGATAGAACTTGGCCCCATTAATAGCATGTGACAATGAATCATTGGTGACTCGAAAAGCAGCACTGAGGCATGTCATGTGGAGTGGGTGAGGAATCATTTGGTTTGGAAGGTTAAAAATGCTGACAATCATGGCGCAAATATCCCCACTTGAGCTGGTAATTGTTAGCTGTTCCTAGGGTTAACATAAAACTTCGACCCAATGATTTATGGTTTTGTAAACCTTCCCAATTAGTTAACAAATTTTCCATAGTTGTTACGTACACGTAATTTGGTTTCCTCTAAAAGACTGTTTGAGATTGATTCTCAAAAGTGGATTAAAATTAAATAAGAATCAATTTTTAAAATCAGTTTTAATTCATTTTAAGCATAATAAATTGAATTTTATTGAAGGTATTTGAATCAAAAGAGATTAAAGTAGATTTGATATGACAAAATTATCATATAGTGTACTCAAATTGAAAGGAAGCATTTAGTGTCTTTTATATGTAAAGAATCTTGGTAATTCCCAAGATCAAACTTGATTTTTCGAAACTGATTAAATCTTAATCTAAGAAAATGAGGTCATAATAAGTTTATTTTTCTTCGTCAAATACTTCAAACCTGATTTAATCTAAATTTAACTAGGTTTGGTCATTTTAAAATTAAATTTTATTTTCAAATTAATTTCAAACACTTTCTATTTTAATGTTTGCCTGCATGAAATATCTTTAGTGCCGCCACCCAGATGGACCTTTCGACCCTCGCTCACCGAGAGAGCCGCCTCATTAACGAAGCCTGCCATGCCGTGCCAACTGGCTCAAATCCAGAGCAAATCCATCACTGCCATCACCATCTACCATGCTGCAGACCCTTGGCGCTTAGTTGCAGCATTTCCACAATGCTAATCTTAACCATAATTAAACCCAGCTGTGACATTACAAACATACATAATTCAACACCAAATCCATTCCAAGGCCCAAGCCTTTTTTAAATCACTCCATACGGGCCATATTGTACATGTACGGTTTTCGGGCAAACCAATCCTATCTCCATATATGCCTCGCTGAAAATGAGGACTGGAATAGCCTTCTTAAAATTGATATCTCCGAGGTTTAGTCATACATCATCACTAGTAACTTGGGGAACTCCTAGCTCAGTCTCGGTAACTGTTGACTGATCAACTGCAAGTGGCTTATGGATGGATACTAACGATGAATAAGTAATCCTAATAATGAGATTGGTATTTCTGGATTGGTAGATGCAGCAAATGTCAGCCCTTGAGGATGGAGGAGACGAGAACTTCTGAAATAAGAAAAAAGACTGAACTAAATGGAACATTAGCTCTCACTCCCTCCGGCTGCACATCTCTATTTTTTGCCCATTTGACACAGGATTCTATTAGCAACTGTAATATGGCGCGAAGAAACATCAGCCACTAGATATCTCCCGCGTTCCTTCAAGACTGCAATAAACATGGTTCCTTCCAAAGTTCCATGTGTCATCTGTACTTCCAAAAACTTGCCAAAAATCCAAGCGAATATACTTTCTAGATGCAAAGAAACAAATGTGTCATGTACTTTCTAATTGCATGATGTTCAACACATATTTCCCCATAAGGTACATCTGATCATCATTCATCACCTTAACACCTTCAAGATAAAAATGATTTGAAGGCACACATGCAGTAGGGGGAGAAGAAAGTGCTAAAGAGAAAAGTAAGTCTTCATCCCAACAGAATCAAACACTTCTGGGCTACTGGGATTTGTGTTCTTCTGAAGCATTAGGAATAAAAAAATGCTCCCTGGCAATGAACTTGCAAAGAATGGTAATGGGTTCCTTTTGCAGTGTCACACTAATTATGGAAGCCGATACAACCCTACATTAGGATCCGGAGAACAGCAAGACCAACTGCAGAGATTGACACGAGGGTACCTATACAGTATTTGATTACATCATACTTTGCTGCTTCCAATTGGGCCCTTAATCCATGAATTTCCTGCAGGCAAGGTCGATGAGTCAGAAATCCATCTTTTCAGACAACAAACCAATTAGATTTGTCTCTCACATACAATATTTACTCACTCGGTCAAGTTTGTTTGTAAGGTTTGTGGTTTCTGCATTCTGATTAGCAAGCTCATCACGTATACGCCTGCACTCAATTGCAGCAGAGAATAAATGGTGGCAAAACCAAAGGATCAACAATTATGGCTACGCAGGAAGGCAAGATCGTAATGCTTAACAACAACGTGAAATCTTCTTCCTCACCCTCTTTCAAGATTTAGATCCAAACGTTGACCTGCAGTTACCTTGTCAATCTCATACCTGTTAAAAGCACCGAAATAACTAACAATGAGAAACTCGAACAGAGCAGGAAAATATTACATTATGTTTGACAGACCTCAGTTCGCTGCGCATTTTCTCAATATCATTCCGGAGCTTTTCAGTCTCACGTTGCAACAAGGAGAAATGATGCTCCTGCAGCAAAAACATTCCCAAGACTGTTCACCAAGAAGCAACACAACCTGAAGTATAAAGATGAGCATTGCTATATACATGTTCTCAAACACCATATTATATAAACATGAATAAGATAATGAAACAATGACTACAGAGTTACTTGATTTTGATAGTGACATGAATAATATACAAACAACACTAATACTTTAAATGCACGGAAAAGCTAAATCGATGCAGTGACAACCAGATTCTCCAATGACTTTTACCAGTAAGAGCAGGATATTTTTTATATAGCTAACCTGTTTTGATGGGGACCCATGTCACTAAAAGCATACACGGGAACTGACAAAAAATTATATGACAAAAGAAGCACAGAGACCCACTGCATCCCCAAACCACAACTCGTGGAAGTCCTTGAGCCAGAAAATAAGAAGCTCAAGAAAAAAGGCATGAAGGCAATGCACCAGCATCTCAAGTCTATCAGAATTGCATCTGTATCCCTCGATAAAGCTAAATGAGGATACTATGTGATACTTCTTCGTTATATTCAAAATCAAATACTTGATTTCCTCTTCACATATTTTACATGTCCAAATCCTAGAGCTTCAAGTATAATGCTCAGGTACACCCATGGTGTTATGGTGTATCTCTTAAAACTCAAATACTTAATTTCCTCTCCACATAATTCTCTTAAAACTCAAATACTTGATTGCACATGTCCAAATCCTAGAGCTTCAAGTATAATGCTAAGATACTTCTTCGTTATGTTCAAAATCAAATACTTGATTTCCTCCCCACATAATTCTCTTAAGACTCCCCCTAACTGATGAATATTTGAAACAAATTTTCCAACATGATTTGCCAACCAACTAGAGAATTAAGAACACGCAAGAGCCTCAACGGGCAAAAAAAGACTGCCTCATAGGCCAAGCCTCTCTTGGGCTAAGATCAGTCCTCACAGGCTAACAAGCTTGGACTTATATTTTAAGACGTCTTGTGAAATCAAAAAGAGTTTTTTTTCTTTTTGTGTGTCTGATGCTCGAAGAAGATAGTATCAGGAAAGAAAAGAAAAAAGTTGATAATTAGAATGTTAGGCTGGATACTAAACCCCTTACAGACTAGCATTCAGCCTTTTTTGGGAGTGGCTGATGCAAGATGGAACTACCACCCGAGGAGAGGTTGAGCCTCCTATATAGTTGTACCTAGCTTCCGCTTTTTGGCAGGCTGCTTTGCCGTCCATCTGAGCAATCCTTCTAATAACTGAATTTCCTTCTAGCATAGCACTCTCTTCATTATATGAAAAGAAAAAAGAAGTCTTTAACCCATCAACCCAGTGTGTTCAATTATTCCTCGAGCTCAACCAGAAGAAGAAGATGAACCGTTAGAAGATAATTGAGGACTTGGATCAACCCAAGCTCTACTGCACATGGGAACAAGGCTCGACCCATGAGGCTCTTTTCTTGCCCATTGAGGCCATTGCATGTTCACAATTCTACATTTGGTTGGAACCCAACAGGAGAAAGGAGTGCAAAAGAATTAAAGTGAAAGACATGTTGTGTTTGCAGTGATGCACCAACTCGCCAATGGTGTAGCTAAGCATTATACTAGAAGGAAGTAGAGGTAATCAATAATTTTTTTTCTTGTTAGCTTGTTAGCTATAAACCTTCAAGACAGTCTCTTGTAAGTGCAGGCCACTAGGTTGGATGTAGCTAAAAAGCTTGTGGGCTAACTTTACGAGAAACTACTCTCTGCATACATCAAATGGAATGGAGACTTAAAAAAAATGGAAAAACGGCAAAATTAAAATGAAAAAGCCCAAATTGGCATCCTCCAATTTGCCAATTTCTCCTGGTACACTAATCTTCTCGATTTCTCTACATACATCAAATGGAATGGAGACTTAAAAAATGGAAAAACGGCAACATTAAAATGAAAAAGCTCAAATTGGCATCCCCAAATTTGCCAATTTCTCCTCGTACAGCTTTGCCTAATTGTACCTCGTGTACAACTTCTGAACTGAGACTCTAGGTGTGCAATTAACCATCTGCGCTGTACGCAGCCATCCCATCTTGGTCTGATTAAAAAGCCTTGTAATTGAAAATTAGGCAAATAACATCGTCTATGAAATGAAAAGCCAGAAATAAACCCTAGCCCATAAGTAACTTGATACTCATCATCTACCTTCACAAGACATAGAAATGAAATAATACAGAGATGACAGAAAACCAATTGATTAGTTTTATTATATTTATCTAAGAGTCGAGTACACATCCAACTTAGACGACACTGAACTCCTTACGGACTAGAATTCAGCTTGTTATTGGATAATTCAAGTGGGATTTAGTTATTCTAACATAGTATCACGACTGAGAAGAAATATTAGCCTAACATTTTCACATAAGGCAGAGGGAAGACAATACCATTTTTTCAAATATTACTATTTCTAATTATTAGCATTATTTTCTTGGACATGAAACAACATTTCAGTCCAAAAAACTGAAGAATTTTACTGGTACATAACCACCCTTTCTCCAAATATATTTACCCGATCACTTCAAGGCCAGGGATGCTATCATTCCATCTCTTTGCTTACCAGATAGTTCGCCAACCTTATTTGCACAATGAGCTGCAAATTGCACTATTGAGCAGGCTAGAATCCAGCACAAAGAGGACAGTTAACCACAGATGTATACCAATACTAAAACTAGTGGCTGATGAAAATGTAAGATGGCTCCACTTCTACAGGTTTGAATGAAGAAAGGTCATGGCGTACATCTAACCCTTGCCAAAACCCAGTGGCTTAATCCTTACGCTCTAGCCTATTAGTTCCTATAATCTGGTGAATCAATTTCAGTTGCGAGAACCTTGCCTACAGGCCACAAATCTCTCTCTCTCTGAAACTCTTTGAGCTAGCTTCAAGCTAAGCTGGGAGCTAAACACAAAAGAAATAAAGGCGTACACATCAAATTTTCCAGTCTCTCAGGTCATCATTTATTTTACAAAGAAATGAAAAATACTATTTTAGACCCCACATCATCTTTTTTTTGATAAGTAAGTCTATGTCCAAGAACAGCAGGGGCGCTCCCATGTACAACCACCTATATTCCTCAAAAGCCTATTTAAGAACACTAAAAAGGATTCATCAGGATCAAGTTTTTCATTTGCCCAAAATGCAAATGTAGACATAAAGAGAGCCTTTAGATTCTCAAAGATATCGCCACTTCCTTAAGAGCTCTACAGCTCTTTCCCTCCAAATGCACCAAAATATGAACGCCGCTTCTTTTTGAACAAAGAGCAGGAGCTAAGAAGGTCCACAACCGAATTAGGCACAAAAGATCCCCAAAAGGCTGAAGACAAAATCCAAAGAACACTTGCAGCAAGGCAATGCAACAAGAAAAGTACAAGGCTGACATCCAGCCAGAATTGACTCCAACTACCATTACCAGCAGAAAACCTGATATGCTTGCTGAAGCAATTCTAGCCCTTGCTAATATGGACCCAAAAACTCGACTTGTGGTCTCTGAACCTCTCAAGGACCCCAACCTTCGACCTATTACACAAACTCACAACCCACCAGCCTCCTCCACAGTGCATTACTTTCCTGTAAGTACCCATGACCACTTGCCTAGCAGAGCCGGATTACAGGATACCGACTTTTTCACCCCCAGTTCCCCCACCTAAACCGGTGAGCACACTGCATCCCACTTAAGCAAGTGGTATTTTATATCTTTAATGGCTCCTTTCCCACATACTCAGGCTCCAGCTTCTCCAGCCCTCTTAGCAGTAAGGGCATGATATAAGTTGGTAAACTCTATACCATACTTTTGATCAACGTCATCTGCACATCTTGGAAAGAGCCTGTTTCTTCCAACTCACCAACATCCTTTCAGTAAGTAATAGGTCAATACCGCATCTGCAGCCAAAAAACACCTCCAGAGAATGCACCTCCACAGCATCCCTGATAGGAGGAATCTCGCTCTTCGCAAAATCTACTTTCAAACTTGAAGAAGCTTGAAAACACAGTAGAATCAGCCTAAGATATCTCACTTGGCTCACATCTGCATCACAGAAAGTATGGTGATGTCTGAAAAAAGCAAATGAGAAGTAACCACCCCCACTTCAGGATCCTCGCCCACAAAGAAAGCACGAAAGAACCCCCTCCATGATCCAACAGTCTACTCAAAGCCTCAATCATAATGATGAACAAAAAGGGGATCAAAACCGCCCTGTCTACTACTACTTTAGACAGGGAAAAGGCCAGCTGGGGAACCGAACAGCCAGTTCACACGGTCGTAAGACTTTTCAACATCCAGCTAACAAAACAATCCAAGCTCCTCCAATCTAAATATAATCTGTTCACAACCCCGCCCCACCAGCCCCACCCAAAACCCCATCCACACACAAGCAAATGCATCCGCGGCACCAAACTCCAGAAATAACCTTTCAAAGTCTGCATTCCAAAACCTTCGACAACAACTGTACACAACCCACCAAGCTAATAAGCCTAAAATCCCTTACGTCAACAGCACCCCTCGAGGACATGTAGGTAGTATTAGGCTTCTCTCAGACCCGCTGTGCTCGTAGGAGGCATTGAGCACATCAGCCCGCACCATGTGCCAGCAGTGTTCATAAAAAGTGATATAAGCCATCTGGTCCTGGCACTTCATCACGTCGCAGACTATATCCTCCTCAGCAAAAGAGGCCTTGCAGAATCGCCATCAAGGGATTTAAAATCCATAGGACCCTACGATGGCCTTGACCTCCCCCTCTTCCATAAACTCCTTCACTTTCACAAAAATTTTCTCAATTTGATTCAATCTCTTATATCGATTAGCCATCCTTACAACAGTTTGTATTTCTGCGGCCAACCTCCAACCACAAATCTCAGGACTTCTGCCTCCAACCAGTTTCCTATACAACTTTGAGTTTAACATTTTATCCAGCTCCCCGCTGCACAACTCCTCTACACCCTCAAGAAAATCGAGCTTCAGAATATCAGCCAACACTCTTGCTAAACTCAACTCCACCAGATGAACTACTTCCATATTCCACAACTTGTATACGATAAAATTCCAATGGTAACATGTGTTTCCTCATTAAAAAAGTAAAAAAACAGGAATTCAAATATGTACAACCATAGTAATCGAAAGGAAACCGAGAAGGATCGGATAGCCGGATTGAAGACTTCGTTAGGATTTCATTATGATGCCACTTTAGGCCTTATTTACTTTTCTTTTATGTTGTTTGGTTTCCCCATATAAAGAGGCCTCAATTTTGTCTCGTTTTTTCTTCCCTCCCCATATCCCTAAGGTTTCTATCAATCCCTCTCGTGTCTTCTCATTTCCCTTAGCCTAGCCTCTCTTCTTGCTTCCCATTCCTCAATTGATTCTAGTCTCTCTATCTCTTAATCCCCTTATTGGTGCTTTATCATTCTGGTATAAAGAGGCCTCTATGTAATGGATTAGTAGCTTTGAATGAAATGATTTGACATTATTGAGTCGGTTGAATGGTTTAAGGCAAGACTAGTTTCAAAAGGCCAGAAAAAATTCCATGTCTATAAATGGAATTTCCTTTCAATTAACTTGGTTATTTGAAACAGTTGCATTCTAAAACAATCTGTTTAAGCAGAGATCGTTAGGACACAAAAGGACCACCAAGGCAAGGCTGTGGTAAAGGTCCATGTTTGTTCTTCTGTCTCACTATCTCCCCCGCTCTTCTCACTTCGCCCTTCTCTTCTAACCCAACTCCATGGCAATCTCGTAATTCAACTTTATGTCGCCAAAGGTACCATTTAAGCAGGCCATCACTGCTCGAAACAATTTCAAGTGAGGGAGGGGTTCACAAACATATGCATGTAGTGGTGTGCAACATAAAGTAACTACGGAAATTCCCACCCCTAAAAATCCCAAAATTACAACTGTAAAGAGTTTAGATGGCCCGCAAAAGAAATTCGGTGATAGTCATATATTGCCATCATACTCAATTCAAGCAAAAGAACGGACACTGAAGCTCAAAGCCAGAAGCTTAAACAGTCAAAAGCAGAATAGAGTTGAACAGAAATTCATACACTGGATAAAGCAGTCTAGATAAAGAATGGACGACTAGAAAGGAAATTGTAAGAAGTACCTGTGAACTTTGTACTTCAGACTTAAACTTGGAAAGGTTTGCGTCCTGGATCATCTCAGACTACAAGATATGAGCACACGGTATTATGAGTTATCGCAAAAACAACATCACAATTTGCTCCAAAAACAAGCACAAATGGACAACTAAAGAAGAAAGTAGATCATACTTTCTGCATTTCGGCTTTTGAAACAAAAGAGTGAGCCACATTTTCCAAGCTGTCATTCAAAACCTCAGTAATCGCAGCCGTTATCGCCTCGGCCTGTTTCGAAGGCACACCTTGTGCTTCCAAACTCCTCACCTATAACAACAAAAGCCCTAATTATCTTCTCATTCCGCAAAACCTCAAAATTAACAAGAAAATCAACCTTAACCACTTCCTTCACATTACGTTGATCCCGCACGACAGTTCATAGTCTAGCCAATAATCACAAATTTCAACAAAAATGCAAGATAGAAGAAATTACCAGAGCTAACGTATCGACGAGAAACACGCGCTTTCCGTTAGATTTGGCGAGCTGAGAGAACGGCCGATAATCTACTCGGTTGAAAGGCGAATCCGAAGAGAGAGAACTGAAGAGCTTCGTTGAGAAGCTGTCTAAACGGAGCCTTTGTACGGCAGGGGAGACCTCTGACCCGTCGAACTTATGTAATCTGGACAAGCGAATCCCTAAATTGCTTCCTAACTGTGCCGCACGCTTACAGGCTGCCATTGATTTATCTGAATTTGCAGACGAAGGATGACAAATTAAGCTACCAAAACTAGAATTGTTTCAAGAAGTGTGATGTTGAAGGCCTCTGGTCCTCGAACCATCGATGAAATTGATTGTTTGTGTGCGTGTTTGTGAGAGGCGTGTACGGATTTGAGGAGCCCTTTCCCTCTGTTGATTGCAGGTAACTGATTCTGTTCTTTCTTTGCCCAAATACGAAACAAAGCGCTTGTTTCTATAACTTCCGTGTCTTTGATTTGATGAATCAGAACAGTCGTATCCAGCAAGAAAGGGAAAAACAAGTGGGAGCATTTTAAATTAAAAGAAAACAAAAGGGACAAATATATTCGCTGGCTTCTTTGGACCGCCTAAAAAGTTTAAACCGTCTTAGGACAAATCCTGATTGACTGGGATTAGCTAGACAAAATTCTAGGTCATCAAGATCTACCATTGAGAAATGATTAGTTTTGCCTACAACGTCTCTCACTCAATCAAATTCAGGCAAAAAAATTTCCTCTCAGTTTGGCACCGCAGCATTGCAAAATAACCTTTGGAGAGTACAAACATCCCCTCGAAGACTCGTATAACTAGGCCGAAGGACACCTCAAGGTTGCCCCAAAGATGGCACACACAAATTGCCAGTCCATTAGTAGGAGAAACAAGAGAAACTTGACTAGAACCGAAGACGAAATATAGCCAAAAACGACATGAACGTGACTGCAAAAAGGAGATAATTAATGTGCTGCTAAACTGCACAAGTTTACAACTATAAAGCACGAAAACCTATGGCAACAAGTCAAAAATGCCTAATCTGAAGATTACTGTACAGATTCATCACCCACTCCATAGGAATTCCAGATTTTTAAGTGTGCAAAAAATCGCAAGAATCTCCCTTCTTACAATGACCACTTTCATGGAATCTGCACACTCCTGATCTGTGTCTGGAAGAGCCCCCTGACCCCCCTCCACTGCCAAATGATGACTGCCGGTTCCACGATCTGCCACCACCAGAATCGCCACCCTGAGAACCCCCCCTCTCCCTTCGGCCTGAAAATCTATCTCCATTATGCTGCTGGTGTTGTTCATTTCCCCGCATGCCCTGGCTTGCACCTGGTGAACCCCAACCTGAATTTGCATTCCCGGGTCCTGCCCCTTGAACATTATTAGCTACCGGATTCCCAGATGGTACTGGCCCTGGAACAACAGCTCCTGGACCAGTTGGAGCAGCCCAACCATGATTCACGTTAGCAGGCCCTTGATTTGGTGCAACCCAACCAGGATTTACATTCCCAGTTGGCATAACCCAACCAGGATTTGTGTTACCAGGTGATGGGCCCTGAAGAGTAGGTCCCCAATTCACGTTCATATTTGCAGGTGCTGGTCCTCCCCAGCCCATGTTTGGATTTCCTGGAATTGTTCCCCAGCTGGTATTTGGAGCGGAAGTGTTAGTCTCCAAATGCCCATGCCCCAAGGTAAAGTAGGTGGCACTGAAGGCTGCATATTGGGTTGAATACCGGGATTTGGAGGTCTCCATGAATCAGGTGGCAGTGGCAAAGCTGAGACACCTTGAGTTGAAAAGTTTCCAGCCGGATTTTGAGCGGTGGATGGAACGCCACCCCATTGACCATAGGCCAGTGCTTGTCCATGTTGGGATGGAGCACTACCCCAACCATGAACTCCATAAGGATGGTTCTGACCATTAATAGGTTGAACCATGTGGGCAGCCGCATCAGAAGCAGGGAGCATATGGCCATATGTCTGCACAGCTTGTGATTCACCAGTCACAGTTAATTGAGTAGCTTGTAGAGAACTTGCAGGATCATTTTCAGGAACCCTTGTTGGTTGCAACACTCCACTTTGGTTTGTTGAAGGCGAGATAGACAAAGGAGCTTTTTGGCTATTAACTGGGGTAGCTGATGAAGGTGACGGCAAGGGTCCATTGGCACTAGAAAATGAACTGGATGGTTTTGGGGTAGGAGATGGAAGGTTTACTGCATCATTTCTGCCACCAGAATCAGAACCCAGCCCAACAGTTAATACTTTAGGCAAAGGAGTCGCTCCACGAATCTGGTCAGATGTTCCATGCGTGTTACTAGCAGGAGTAGATTGGATATGTGAAGTTTGCAGATTGCGATCCTTCGGATGTCCATTGTTCATCGATAGAAACTCTTTCGTGAACCTTCCAGCCAATGCATCGGTCAGAAGTACAGAAGCATCTTCATTTCCACCAGTTCTCCAAATTTTTAGATCAGCAGGGAAGTAGCCGGTATTGCTCCATTTACGCAACTGCACCATCGAGAAGGGTCCTTGAGCTTTTCCAGATGGATCCTTGTAGTGCCACGTTTTGTCTGTTTCATTGACTTTGGCAGCAGCTTCGATTACAGGAGCAGAAAGGGGCGTCAGTGAAGTTTCTGAAGCAACACCAGAATATAAATCGGCTCTTACAGCAGAGTGGCTGCTCCAACTGACGGTTCCGGGGCTGCTAGCTGGGCTTAACCTCTCATGTAGAGCCTCTAAACTTAAAGTAGCATCCTCAGCTTTGTTTGATAAACTTTTACTGGACAAGTTCCGATCTAATTCCCAACTTTTACTAGGATTCTTCCTGGTGCCACTCCAGGAATCTTTTGAAGCAAAATCTCCTTTTCCCGGAGATATTGGCTCCCTTCCTTTCCTGCTGTAGCTAGAACCCTTTGGTCTTGTGAACATTTCTGCATATACCATGAGAAACATCAGAAACTCATTACCAATTTTTAAGTTAAAAAGTGAGCAAGAATAAAATGAAGACCTTGTTTGTTATCGTCCATTTCACTGCCATCATCGTCAGAATCGTAGCTTGGATCCATATTTGGATCTGCATGTATCTCAGGAATTTCTTCTAGCCTACGCCGCCGCTCCTCAGGTGTCTTTAGAAGCTGTAGCTTCTCCACACATTCTCTAAGCGTGGGAGTCAGTCAAGGATTTCCCCAAATCGCAGCAATAAAATGGTTCTCTAACATTAGTTCCTTTTACTAAGAATTGTACCAAGTCATCTTCAAACAACAATCAATAATATTCACAAAACGCAGAGGTGAAGTTTATTTAGCATTATGGTATATTCATTTCTCTTAGACATAATGTCCAAGGTCTAACAGGCACAAAGTGACATGACAAGTAAGCAAGAGAAACTTTAGAATGATCTCTGGACAACAAAAGATCACCACTCCACAACAGAAGATATCTCACTTTGGGAATTTTTACTGCCTTCAAGATTCAAGCAATAACAATCTTTTGCTACATTCCTGCTCTGACGGCTTTTCCATGCTCCTTAGAACCCAAATTGGTATTTTTCTAATTTGCCATGAATCTGGTAATAGCAATAGTGTTCACAATTTAAAGCATACAATGAACATAAGAGATCTACGCACTGGAAAGGGGCAGACCATGTCATGATGGGAACAAGATGCTAAACCAGCCACGCCGTCTGCTCAACGGTTCATTAGCGGCACCTCTGGTGCAATCATTTTATGATACAGGGATAAAGAACTTGAAAGTTTACATTATCGCCTAGTATCAAAATGGCAAGTTATTTAAACTCGATTCCCAAATAACTGCACAATGGCCCTTGCAAAGATTGCTGTATATTCTGCAAATCTGTCTTTTATATCAGGAACTAAGAAACTATGACAGAATGTACCAAGAGCTAGGCCAAGCCATGTTTATATCGTTCCAAAAAATCAAGCACATGCAACCAAATCCAAAAAAGGAACAGAAAACGTCGGATCAACACCAGAATAACCCAGAAACACATGTTGATCCAGAGGTTTGAGCTTGTTAGTTATAACTAAGTCCTTTGAAAAACTCCACGTCCTTTCCTCCACGCTAAACGTAATTGCTGCATGATTGGCATGTTATCACCAAACAGTATGACTGGATATCACAGTTGTGAGCCCAGAATATAACGAGTAAGGACATTTTGGTTACAAAGTGCAACCAACATTTTATAACCGATCGTTATATGCATGCAATAACTATTTCCACCTTCCTCACCCTACTTCCTTTTCTAGCTTTCGCGTAGCTCGACATACAAAAAAATGCAACCAACAAAGATCAGACCCAGTAGGAACAAAATGAGGAAAATACCGTCCCATTGTTAAATAAGTTCTACTCCAAGGTCGAGTTCTTGGACACAGCATGTACCGAGTCATTGATTTAGCTCATGTAAGACTCCACTTACTTCTTGTAAATGTGCTTGTAATGTTTTGGAGATCCAATAGCTGCACTATTAGATTCGAGGCAGGCGACTTGGTTCCGTCATTAGAAAAATAATTATATTAATTTGGGCGTTGCCAGGTAACCAATCCGTCTAATAAGTAGCCCGGATGATAACCCCACCTCTAGGTCGGGTTCCATTGGTTTTCCAGCCCTAGCATGTTCATTTTCTGGTTGGAAACAGCTTGAACCGAATCACAGTAATCACTAAAGCAATTAGCGCCAAAACAAGAGCAAATTCCTTCAAAGCAGCTTTTGTATGCTATATAAATTTCCCAGTGAAAA
>JAVXUP010003679.1:25000-56970 GCA_033070095.1 Escallonia herrerae | reverse complement strand
AAGGAGAAAAAGGACACCAACCGCATGAAGAAGCAGCGGTTGGCATTAATATGCCCTGCCACGTGGCGTCCCCCACCCCTGCCACGTGGCCCAACCCCCATGGCCCCTGCCACGTGGCGTCCCCCACCCTTGCCACGTGGCCCAACCGCGTATACAACTCGCGGTTGGGGCGATGGCCCTGCCACGTGGCGTCCCCCCACCCATGCCAAGTGGCCTAACCGCGTATACAACCCGCGGTTGGGGCGATGGCCCTGCCACGTGGTGTCCCCCACCCATGCCACGTGGCCCAACCGCGTATACAACCCGCGGTTGGGGCGATGGCCCCTGCCACGTGGCGTCCCCCACCCCTATCACGTGGCCCAACCGCGTATACAACCCGCGGTTGGGGCGATGGCCCCTGCCACGTGGCGTCCCCCACCCCTGCCACGTGGCCCAACCGCTTATACAACCCGCGGTTGGGGCGATGGCCCTGCCACGTGGCGGCCCCCCCTGTGATGCGCCACCTGGTGTCCTTCCCCTCCTTATTGTGATGCCACGTGGCGTCCTTCCCTCCCCCATGATGCCCCCACGTGGTGTCCTTCTGCCAAATTTTTTTTTTGCCGCAGCCTTTGACCGCTCAATCACGGGTTTTTTTTCTGTCTTTTATCTTCTCTCTTCCTCACTTTTCTCTCTTTATAATCCCCTCCCCCGAACCCTTCTTCTGCACTCTATCATCTTTACCAACTTCCTTCGTACTTCATATCTCACCTACATAATCTCCACAACAATACAAACCAAAAAATTTTACGCTAGAAGATCGGTGGATAACCGCTAGAAGATCGGTAGATTTTTCTTTAAATACATCAAGTCACAACAAGTAAGTATTTTGAATTTCCTTATAATTCAATGTTAGGTTTATACAAATCAGCGTATTACATTTATAGATTCCAAAATAGCGATTTTTTAGGGCGCCAAATATAGACAGTTTTTCACGAATTTATAAAAAATAGCTAGAGCTAGATTTTGCCAAAATGCAAAAAAGAGACCCTAGTTATTCTTAAAGGATCTGTCTCAGGTAAAAATTTCAGATTTTTCCAAAGACTGGAAAGGGGTTAACTGATACGGGAAACCTTGTAACTCTGCAGTGTATTTTAAAATATCAAGCTAGCGCGATTTCGCGCGAAAATTTTATGAGAACCCTAGGATGTTGGGAAGTTCCATTCCCCAGGAATTCGGGCCATTCCGAAGCCGTTACCTATTTTTTTGGCCGAACGGCCCTTTAAGCGCTTGATCCGGACACCGGTTCGGGATTTTTGGGCGAAACCTCCGTAAAATACTTTTTAGGTCAAGAATGAATTCAGGGAGCCTAAAATAGCATTTCGAAGCACTTTTGATATTTTTCGATGCCAGGGGGCATTTCGGTAATTCGCCGCCCCGAGAGGGGTATTTCGGTAATTTTACAGTGCTAAGTTTTTCGACGGACTTTTTAGTCCAGAAATGTAATTACAAAACTGAAATGTTGTTTTGAAGCTGATTTGGCGCGCGTAGGGGTGATAATGAATCCCCGGGGGCATTTCGATAATTTGTCGCTCAGCGAGGGTATTTTGGTAACTGAACGTTGTAACACAACTGGAGGAAATAATTTTCAACACTATGTGTATTCCTAGGGTGTAACACTATGTGTGTTTAATGTGAATACGAAACGTAATTGTCGCTAAAGGTGAAAACTTAATTAGACAGTTTTTCACGAATTTATAAAAAATAGCTAGAGCTAGATTTTGCCAAAGTGCAAAAAAGAGACCCTAGTTATTCTTAAAGGATCTGTCTCAGGTAAAAATTTCAGATTTTTCCAAAGACTGGAAAGGGGTTAACTGATACGGGGAACCTTGTAATTCTGCAGTGTAATTTAAAATATCAAGCCAGCGCGATTTCGCGCGAAACTTTTATGAGAACCCTAGGGTGTTGGGAAGTTCCATTCCCCCGGAATTCGGGCCATTCCGAAGCCGTTAGCTAATTTTTTGGCCGAACGGGCTTTTAAGCGCTCGATCCAGACACCGGTTCGCGATATTTAGGCGAAAAATCCGTAAAATACTTTTTAGATCAAGAATGAACTCAGGAAGCTTAAAATAGCTTTTTAAAGCACTTTTGATATTTTCTCATGCCAGGGGGCATTTTGGTAATTTGCCACCCCGCGAGGGGTGTTTTGGTAATTTTATGTTTCGGGGGCGTAATTGGCGCTAGGGGTGAAAACTTAATTAGACAGTTTTTTCACGAATTTATAAAAAATAGCTAGAGCTAGATTTTGCCAAAGTGCAAAACAGAGACCCTAGTTATTTTCAAAAGATCTGTATCAGGTAAAAATTTCAGATTTTTCCAAAGACTGTAAAGGGGTTAACTGATATGGGGAACCTTGTAACTTCGCAGTGTAATTTAAAATATCAAGCTAGCGCGATTTCGTGCGAAACTTTTATGAGAACCCTAGGATGTTGGGAAGTTCCATTCCCCAGGAATTCGGGCCATTCCGAAGCCGTTAGCTATTTTTTTGGCCGAACGGGCCTTTAAGCGCTCGATCCGGACACCGGTTCGCGATTTTTGCGCGAAAGATCCGTAAAATACTTTTTAGATCAAGAATGAATTCAGGAAGCGTAAAATAGCATTTTAAGGCACTTTTGATATTTTTCCTGATGCCAGGGGCATTTTGGTAATTTGCCACCCCGCGAGGGGTGTTTTGGTAATTTTCCCGCGCCAAGTTTTTCAAACGACTTTTTAGTCCAGAAATGTAAGTAAACCACCTGAAATGTTGTTTTGAAGCTGGTTCGGGGGCGTTGGGGTGATAGTGAACCCCCAGGGGCATTTCGGTAATTTGCCGCTCATCGGGGGCTATTTTGCTAGGAAGGATCCAGCTTAAAATTCATACCTTAAAATAACTTTTAGTTCAGGAAAGGGTGTAGAGACACCCGAATTTCGGTTATTTTGTTCGGGGGCTATTTTCTGAACCTTGTGACGCACCGGCGATGACTGCCAGGGGGTATTTTGCATAAGTAGCGGGTGTTTTGGTAACTTTCCCCCTTTAAAATTTTTCCTGATATATTTGGTATATAATTGACGTAATACATTTAAAAACTTGACTTTAAAGCGGTTTTGAGGTGTTGGGGGTGTAGGGGCCATCGGGGGGTATATTGCTATATAACCACGTTGGCGCTAAATTCAGTGGGAACTAGCGTAATTAAGCGTTCGGAGTGGTGGGAAGTGAGGATTTGTTTTAATACATTGAAATAATGACTATTGCTAATGTGTTGGTAAGCTAGGTTAAAGATCCAGTTATAGTTTTGGAATGTAAATATTATGGACGCTAAGTTGGTTTATAATTATATTTTGTTCTTAGAGGTATGAATTTCAGCCCTGGACCTCATGATACATCAATCCTATACGATGACGATGACCACGTCGCGAGGCACGTATTTGACGGTGTCGATAGGGGTGTTTTGGAAACAATTCAAAGCACAAGGCACCTTGAAGAGTGGGTACTAAACAAGGAACAAATACAGCTATTACACCGTCAAAATTTAACCCTGTTCACCGATTGCGGGAAATGGTCTCGACACGACGATTGCCTTATATCCGCTCTAGTTGAACGATGGAGGAGCGAGACGAACTCATTTCACTTCCGGTTTGGTGAAATGACTGTTACGTTAGAGGACGTCGGATTTATACTTGGAATCCCATGTCACGGCAGACCCGTTACTCTGAACGTGCCGTCTGCATCCATAGCGAATATGGCTATGCAGTATTTTCCGGGAATTCCAAGGGCAGCTCTTACAACAAACGGCGTCAAGCTTAAATGGCTGAGAGAGCAGTACGGCGTGCTACCGGATGAATACACTCCTCATGATTTCGTGACGTATACGAAGGCATTCCTTCTGTATATTATTGGAGCTATATTACTTCCGACGCATTCGAAAAACACGGTGCATCCGAAGTATATGGTGTTCTTGGAGGATCTTGAGGAGGTATACTCGTATTCGTGGGGTTCAGCTGTCCTTGCGCACCTATATCGAGCACTGCATAAGGCTACGAGAAACGGTGCCAAGTCCATTGCCGCCTGCCTGACTCTATTACAGGTATGAGCATTTATTTTCTTGGTCGGATCCTTAGTCAATATATTCGGGATTAATTACTAATTCCATATAATGTTTGCATTCACAGGTTTGGTCTTACGAGAGGCTACCCATGGGTCGTCCACAACCGTTGGTAGATTCCGATGAGACGTGGCCTAGGGTGTGGGCCTGGGGGCCTACGACCAACCGGAGGAGGAGACGGGTAGACCCTCACCACCATCTAAAGTTCTATCGGGGGGAACTAGAGATACTAGATGCATCCCAGGTGACGTGGCAGCCATATGGCAAGGTGATGCATCTGTTGGATGAGTGGTGTTGGCAACTTCCGGTGTCGTACGTGCTGGCAGGTTTGGTTCGGGTGCCGCTCATTCACTTCGAAGAATGTGAGTTTCAGATGCCCGATCGAGCTATGAAGCAAGCTGGCTGTCCACAAGGGATACCAAAACCCGCTGTAGACATGCGGCCATACAGGGGTGGTCGAGGGCCGAACTTCGAGGTGGCTGATGCCTTGATTTTGTTGGGTGACGAGGTGCAACAGTGGAATACCTGGCAGGAAACGTATGATAGCCTTGTATCGCTGAAGCACGACGGCATTAGTACTGAGGAATACTTACAGTGGTTTCTCAGGGTGACGCGCACGAGGGTGAATCGCCCTTCCCAGGTGAAGAAGACATCGTATGCGCCACGTGAGGTCTATGACCAGTTCTGGGCATTGGCCATTGTAAGTCATGCTAGTGTTGTTTGGTAATTTATTTGCGCACCTTATCGACCATGCCTGAAATGATTAGCCATATTTTCTATGCATGTTTTTTAGGTTGACCAGGGCATTGAGGTGTTCAAGCAGCTGGAGTCGTTTGACTGGTTTGTCGCGCAGGCTCCTGACAATCTCAAGAGGTCCATTGAGAGGTACAAGACTGAAGTTCAAAACTTTAGTCTTGCGTACCGGGGTTACCAAGGGGAGCCGTCTAGTCGCCCTCCTCCTGACGCGTACGACTATCAGCCCCAGAGTCAGGTGTGGGAGCCGTCTAGTCGCCCTCCTCCTGACGCGTACGACTATCAGCCCCAGAGTCAGTGCCAGAGTCAGGTTCCCCAAGTAGGAATCCAGGCCTCGCGCCCAAGCTTTCGGTCGGACAAAGGACAAGCGACGAAGCCATTGAGGCCGGACAAGATGGGTTGGATCGACCGGCACTACTTCGGGCATGAGCCTGTCAATTCAACAGACTTTCCCCTTGCGACATTCCTAGGTCATGAGGATATCAGAACGTTGGCGCCGGAGACAGATCTTTCAAATTTTGTCATGAACGCTTACATAGAACTGCTCCGGATTAGAGAGCAACATTTTAACCGTTCTGAATATTTGAAGCTTAACATGTATCCCACTCATTTTGTGGAATTAACGGTGAGAGAATTCACAGAATGGAGGCGAGGGGGCGGCAGGAGTAAGTGGAAACCAGGTCGAAACGTGTTAGGCATGATGAACGCAGACTATCAATGTCCCGCTGCTGATGCGAACCTTATCATGATACCTTGTCATCATGCAAACCACTGGTTCCTATTAGTTCTCCATCCAGCGTTCAGAACGGTTCACATATACGATAGCCTAAGGGAGGACGAGCCTGGACAGCTGCTGGCACAGATGTACAACGAGTACATCACTTTAGTGGTTAGTTTTTATTTTTTGACCTTGGCTCATAGTATATTGTTCTTGTTTCATAGGCTTGATTCTCGTTTTTATTGTTGGATGCAGACTACTGTCCTCTCGCTAGCGTGCGAACGGCCACAGGGGGACCCTTGGACGGTCGTGATGATAAAGGACCGACCAAAGCAATATAACGGTCACGATTGCGGGATTTACGTCCTCAAGTACATGGACTACATTGCTCGCTCGGAAGTGCTCAAACACTCCTCGTGGACTAGGAAGGATGCCTTGACGTTTAGGTATAGGATAGCCTGGGAGCTGAAAAAGAATGAAGCTAGACGCCTTCATTACCATTATCCTGACGTGCGTGGCTAGCTGCTGTGATGTTACAAAAAACTGTACCAAAAAGAAATGTACATAATTTTTCGCATGCTATGAATTTGGCGCTAAAATGTGCGCGAATATACCTTTCATATGACGCATTCGAAAAAATTACGCGTCTCGCTTTTCGCCGAAATTCATAGAAATGGGCTAACTAGCGTGCATGAGGTGCAATGAGAGAAAAAAAAGTGACAAAAAAAATTATAACTTTTTTCGGAAGCTATCAATTGGGCCTTAAAGTGTGCCCGAATAGGCCCTTCCTAGGAAAACCCAAAAAATAATGTGTCTCGTTTTTCGCCGAAATTCTTACAAATGGGCTAACTAGCGTGCCTGAGGTGCAATGAGCGAAAAAAAAGTGACAAAAAAAATTACAACTTTTTTCGGAAGCTATCAATTGGGGCCTAAAGTGTGCCCGAATAGGCCCTTCCTAGGAAAACCCAAAAATTAATGTGTCTCGTTTTTCGCCGAAATTCTTACAAATGGGCTAACTAGCGTGCCTGAGGTGCAATGAGCGAAAAAAAGTGACAAAAAAAATTACAACTTTTTTCGGAAGCTATCAATTGGGGCCTAAAGTGTGCCCGAATAGGCCCTTCCTAGGAAAACCCAAAAATTAATGTGTCTCGTTTTTCGCCGAAATTCTTACAAATGGGCTAACTAGCGTGCCTGAGGTGCAATGAGCGAAAAAAAAGTGACAAAAAAAATTACAACTTTTTTCGGAAGCTATCAATTGGGCCTAAAGTGTGCCCGAAAACGGAGTTACCAAAAATATCAATAATCCACAAACCAAATCACAAATTAAAGATTCCACAAACCAAATCACAAATTTAAACATTATAAAAGTTCAATTTATACAACTGAAACATTAACCCTAACACTCTTCCTCATCATCGTCCTCCTCGACCATACTGCCAGGTTCGATACCTAACACTTTATAATGGTTTCTCTTGTCATGATCAGTCATCTTATTACACAACGCACACTTTCGTAATTTTTTTTGACCCGTTGCTTCTTCAATCGGATTCTTCATGCGTATTGCTCGTTTTCGCCCTTTTGTTTGAGAAATAATTGGATCAAAAATGTCGTCCTCCTCACCTTGTAGGTCAGTGCCGTCAATGACTGGCTGTTTGGCTCGATTGAATCTACCGGCTGGAGTCGTCCGAGTAGTCGGAGTGTCCACAGTTTCTGGTAATGCCATCCTAAACTGTGCATGCTTAGCCTTATCCCGTGCGGCTGCTTCAACTTGATACCTGTACCCATCAAATGTCGACGCTGCATCCATTGATAAACCGTGCATGATGTTACAAAGGTGATTATATCGCAGCGACTCAGATTGCTCGAAATCAACTGAAACATTGGGCACGTAAGGAATGTGACCGTGGACTCTATTGGCTTCCTTCGTCCACCGTTCCAAGATATACTGTGGAGGGATTTCACTAGCATTCTTGGCGCTCAAAACCCTCAACGCGTGTCGACAAAGTATACCTTTATGCTCAAACAGTTGACAGTTGCAATTAACCAACCCGGTGTCCTTACAAACTGCTACGGTAAAATGTCGTCTGTTCCTCGGAGCCGACGAAGAGCACGGATTGGCGAAATTCGTCACATTTGTCAAAGCATAAACCTTGATATCTCTGGTGGAATACTCGTGCAACTTTGTCATGCCATATTGATTCGACTTTAGTAGTTCCTCTTGAAACTGTCGAAACATTTCCTTGGTATAGACTTGAGCCGCATGAGCCTCTAAAGGTGAATAAAGTAGTATAGCTCTTTCTTTGCAAACTGTAGCCGCGTCGGCTTCTCTCTCACGGTACAATTGCCTGTCAACGGCTTTCTGCATCTCTAGTACGAACTCCGCTATACTTGAAGACTGGCCTACGTACCCATCAAAGAATGAATTCATAGCTTCGCTTCTCGAGGTCGTAGTCATTCCGGCTGCAAAAAACTTCTTGGTGTAGGCACCGACCCACTGTGTCTTGATCTCATACAACGATTGTAACCATTCATGATTGTGCAAATAGTAGTCATCCATTAACGTGGCCCACCTCTCCTCGAACACGTCTACCGTCAACGATTTCTTCACACATGTATTAAAGTCAGTCTTGAATGACGGATGGTTTGCATATACATTGTGAAGCCGTTCGGGATATTTGTTGCTTATGTGCCATGTGCACAGGCCATGGTGAGTATCTGGAAGGACCTTAGCGATTGCATTTTTCATTGCCAGATCTTGGTCGGTGATGATGGTCTTTGGAGGAATATGATACATTGCTTGAAGCCACGTTTCAAATAACCACGTAAATGACTCCTCCGTCTCATCCCTAAGCAGGGCAAAGCCAAACGAGATTGACTGATAGTGGTGGTTCACCCCGGTGAACGGAGCAAAAGGCATAGAGTACTTATTGGTGCGGTATGTGGTGTCAAACGTCACAACATCCCCAAAATTTTGGTAAGCAGCTCTAGAACGGGGGTCCGCCCAAAATATAGTACTAATGCGGTTCTCATCATCCAGTTGGAGACTGTAGAAAAATCCAGAATTCTCACTCTGAAGGCACCTGAAGAGATCAAGTGTAGTTTGAGAATCACTCTTACCGAAAGACTCTCTCCTCTGAGCACGAAGTTCATTTCGAAGGTCAACTTCGTTGAAACTCAACTTGTCAATCCCCCCAGCCTGGCTTGAGAAAACCCCCATCATCTTAGAAGGTGGAATTTTAGCCTCGGCCATTGTAAAAATCAGTTGTCTGTGTGCCGCGCTTATTTCTCGGTGTTGATGAATTTGACCAATCTTACTAGGGGTCATCAACTGATGATTATGGCTCAACTCCACTCCTGTCACAACCCAATGGTTTTCATTTTTTCGGTGTACTGCATACACATGGGCCTTGCAGCCGGTACCCGGAAATGTGTCCCGTTTTCTTTGTCTTGTTGTCCCTTCGTCACTGATCCGAACGACCGGGGGTACATGCGGTGCTCCTCTATGACACTCAAATAGTCTTGCACAAATTTGATCTGTATTCGCCCGTTTTCTAGTCGTCTTAGTTCTAATACCGAAACCTATCGTTTTCGAATATGCTCTATAGTATGCTTCAACTTCGTCCAGTGTTTGAAAAACTTGACCAACGTAAGGTGGATCAGAACCTTCACAAAAATTATTTCCTCCAGTTGCATCCATATTTATACTGAAATCTAAAAAATAAAAATTATATCATTCTCAACAAGTCATAGAATTAAATAAAAGAAGAATAAAATTTATTTAAACGTAATTGTTGAAAATTTTGTATAATGTAAAATTAGCAAAGGCAAATTACCGAAATGCCCCCGGGGGTTCATTATCACCCTAACGCCCCAAATCAGCTTCAAAACAACCTTTCAGGTGCTTTGCTTACATTTCTCGACTAAGAAGTCCTTTCAAAAACTTAACGCTGCAAAATTACGAAAATACCCCTATCGGGGATGCGAATTACCAAAATGCCCCCTGGCATCATAAAATCTGAAAAGTGCTTTGAAACGGGATTTTAAGCTTCCTGAATTCAATCTTTAAAATAACTTTTCAGGTGGACTGAAAAACTTTTTCGGGAAAATTACCAAAACACCCCTCGCGGGGTGGCAAATTACCAAAATGCCCCCTGGCATGAGAAAATATCAAAAGTGCTTTAAAAAGCTATTTTAAGCTTCCTGAGTTCATTCTTGATCTAAAAAGTATTTTACGGATTTTTCGCCTAAATATCGCGAACCGGTGTCCGGATCGAGCGCTTAAAAGCCCGTTCGGCCAAAAAAATAGCTAACGGCTTCGGAATGGCCCGAATTCCTGGGGAATGGAACTTCCCAACACCCTAGGGTTCTCATAAAAGTTTCGCGCGAAATCGCGCTGGCTTGATATTTTAAATTACACTGCAAAGTTACAAGGTTGCGCGTATCAGTTAACCCCTTTCCAGTCTTTGGAAAAATCTGAAATTGTTACCTGATACAGATCTTTTGAAAATAACTAGGGTCTCTGTTTCGCACTTTGGCAAAATCTAGCTCTAGCTATTTTTTATAAATTCGTGAAAAAACTGTCTAATTAAGTTTTCACCTTTAGCGACAATTACGCCCCGCAATCAGCTGCAAAACAACATTTCAGGTGTTTTACTTACATTTCTGGACTTAAAAGTCCGTTGGAAAACTTTTTCGGGAAAATTACCAAAACACCCCTCGCGGGGTGGCAAATTACCAAAATGCCCCCTGGCATCAGAAAATATCAAAAGTGCTTTAAAAAGCTATTTTAAGCTTCCTGAGTTCATTCTTGATCTAAAAAGTATTTTACGGATTTTTCGCCTAAATATCGCGAACCGGTGTCCGGATCGAGCGCTTAAAAGCCCGTTCGGCCAAAAAAATAGCTAACGGCTTCGGAATGGCCCGAATTCCTGGGGAATGGAACTTCCCAACACCCTAGGGTTCTCATAAAAGTTTCGCGCGAAATCGCGCTGGCTTGATATTTTAAATTACACTGCAAAGTTACAAGGTTGCGCGTATCAGTTAACCCCTTTCCAGTCTTTGGAAAAATCTGAAATTTTTACCTGATACAGATCTTTTGAAAATAACTAGGGTCTCTGTTTCGCACTTTGGCAAAATCTAGCTCTAGCTATTTTTTATAAATTCGTGAAAAATTTTATTTTTGACGCCCAAAAAATCGCTATTTTGGAATCTTTCGAATGTAATACCCCGATTTGTCAAAACGTAATTTTGACGCCCTAAACACGAATTTTAGACTATTGTAAGAACAATTTAAGCGTAACACAATTTAAACAATCAATTGGTAAGAACAAATTGAAAAATACTTACTTGTTTTAACTTGATATATTTAAAGAAAAATCCACCGATCTTCTAGCGGTTATCCACCGATCTTCTAGCGTCAATTTTTTTTGTTTGTATGTAGGTGAGATAGGGAGAATGAGGAGAGTGGAAGAAATGATTCGGGGAGGAGGGATTTTATAGAGAGAAAAGTGAGAGAGGAAGAGAAGAAAGAAGACGGTCCGTGAGTGAACAGCAGGGAGGGGAGGGGGAATGACACGTGGGGGTGGGGGGTAGGGTGGTAATGACACGTGGGGGAAGGGAGGGGTTCACGGGTGGGGGAAGGGGGGTTCACGGGTGGGGAAAGGACATAGGGTGGGGGCCACGGGGTGGGGGGCAAGGGGGGTGGGGGGCAGGGGGTGGGGGTCACGGAAGGCATAATGCCAACCGCATGTAGGAGACGCGGTTGGGCATTAATGCCAACCGCTTGTATGAGTTGCGGTTGGGCATTAATGCCCATTATCTCGCGATATTTTCATTTTTTTGCGATATTTTGGTGAATTTCTCTTGCCATTTTGGTCCTTTTCGTCCACGTGGCCCAACCGCTGCTCTTACCTGCGGTTCGGTGGAAAAATTGTTATTTTTCCACCGGTGAGTATGGATCGGCCCCCTATATATATATATATATATATATATATATATATATATAGAATGTACTCTACGTGTACATGTATTTTACAGCAAGTTGAGTGTGTGTTACTGCATCCAAGTGGCATACGAGAATACACGCACACGCGTAGTAGAGCTTGGTCGACTAGACTAACGCGCCAGTGCGGGAGTTGGAAAGCACAATCACCGATGAGGATACTCCCAAATGAGGACATGCATTTTGTTTTGTAGACACACAAAAAGAAAAGACCCGAAACCCCCCCCCCCCCCCCTCTCTCTCTCTCTCTGGGAAAATAATACTATCCACGTTCACTTCAACATTACAAGCAGCCGCCCCCCTGCCTCTCTCTCTCTCTCTCCCTCACCCAATCTGCTGAGCTGTTCTTCACTGTAGCCATGGCCCCACTCTCTTTCTTTCTCGTTTTCTTCTTCAACTTTTCTTCCTCAACCACTACTACTACCACCACCCAATGCAATACCATTCCAACTTTAACAATACAATCCCCCCCCGCCTGCCACATATAATCCAATCGCAGCATCCACCTCCAAGTTCGCTCTCCCTCTGCCTTTCCGTATCTATGCATATATAGTTTGCAGTCCGTTTCTTTTACTGCGATTATGATTAAGAAAATGCCTGCTTGGTGGGGAAGAAAATCTACCAAGAACAAAGAAGAATCCCAGCAGCAGCAGCCACATAGTAGCCATATTTACAGCTTCACGAGCAACAAAGGAGGTTCAGCTGCGAATAAGATTAACAAGAGAGGTGATCAGAAGCCCAACAAGAGCTTTGACGAGGTCTCTGCGCTGGTGCTGTCACGTAATTTCCGCAAGGAATCTGTAGGGACCAGTAATGGCGGGTCTTCTTCTGGGTTTTCGGGTTTTGATTCTGAGCGGGGCCACCCTCTGCCTCGTCCGTCGATCTCCTCCACGCCGTCTTTGGGGATTGATCATGCCGGATCTGGGTCGGGCTCGGGCTCGGTGTCGAGTGTGAGCTCCTCTGGCTCTTCTGATGACCATAATACTCATCTTGATCATCCCCTGTTGGCTGTTTGCAGGTTGTTGGAATTCCGATTTTCATTGTTTCCAAATTGCTTTCTTGTTTCTATTTTTTCATTTTTGTGTCCATTGTTGCTTTAGTGGTTGGTTTTGATCGATATATATGCTTTTATTCTCTCCCTGTGTGGAAAGTTCCTTTTCAACAAAACCTAGTTCCCGTTATGTTAAGGCCTTCTTCAGAATTTTGAAATTGGTACTGCATTACAGGCCTCCCCCACCCTTTCCCCCTCATTAGAAGCAGCTGTATGTATCTAGTTTGCTTGATTGGCAAACTTGTTAGAACTAATTTATTTGGATGAAGGTAGTACATATAGTATTGGGATCATATTCAGCTGCTTTTGAAACTGGTAGCATGGCAACTTCCAAGTTTTGCAGTAAAAATGGCAGTCTTGAGATATTCTATTCTTGTCCATATCTTGGAGATACACAATACACCACAACTATTATCTAAGCATTGCTTCAGTTATGCTCTCTTGTTACTACAAGAACCATAATCACAGTTGTCATTTATTCATACCAGAGGGCATGGGGATGCAAAGTTCATTCAACAACCAAGAAGTCCAGGGCCAGGGTCAAGAGTAGCGACCACCACAACCTCACCACTTCATCCACGATTTTCTGGAGTGATTCTAGATTCCCTGGGAAAGTTAGATGATGGGAGGAGTGAAAGCCATCGACTACCCCTCCCACCTGGTTCCCCTACCAGCCCTTCTGCCTTGCTCGCACCAAGAACTTCAGGAGCATCTGAGACTTCTCTATGTAATTTGTCAAAATGGAAGAAAGGAAGGCTTCTCGGTAGAGGCACATTTGGCCATGTTTACCTCGGCTTTAACAGGTAACTTGGAGTTTTCACTGTGGCTCAATCGAGTATCATCATAGTCAAAGCAACAATAAGACTGATTTGTTTTGGTATGATTGGGAACTTGTCTGTGATGAGTGCGGCCATGGGAACCTTGACTCTTACATGTCGACATACCCAATGATTTTTCCTCCAAATTTCTTCAACAAGATTAACTGCCATAGAAGACTGTTCCTAAAATGACCACTATTTGATGTTTGTCTTGATTGACCAAATAGAAGGGCATCGTATAGCTTTTGCCGAAAATGACCCATGTTGGTTCGGTTGCTTTTATTTTTTCTACACTTTTCTTAATGGTGTGTAAATTGAACGTAAGAGGTGATGATTTTTTAAGTAGTGTACTTCTCTGACTTTGTACTGGGTTACTGACAATTTTGATAGTGGGAGCGGGCAAATGTGTGCCATAAAAGAAGTAAGGGTTGTCGCTGATGATCAGACTTCAAAAGAATGTCTCAAGCAATTGAATCAGGTCTTCCCTCCATCTCTTATTTCTTACTGTGCCCCAACTTCGTATCCAAAGTTAAACACAAATTCATCTTTCTCCAGTTCAATTCGGAACATTGCATTTTTGTTGTAGTGCCTTGTGGGGTCACTTGGATCTGAGACAAATTGTTTTGTCAACAGGAGATCACTTTGCTTAGCCAGCTTTCGCATTCAAACATCGTCCAGTACTACGGAAGTGAACTGGTATGAGCTGGTGCTTTGTTTGGAATTTCTTATACTGAAACCTCCAAACCTGAGTCCTATAAGTATGCTTAATGTGTATGTATTGCACTTTAGAACACTGGGCATGGCAAGACTTTATTGAGCCAGTTATCCTAGTTTGTTGTAGTTCTCACACGTGATGTCCCCAGGGTGAAGAAACACTATCAGTATACTTGGAATATGTCTCTGGTGGTTCCATCTACAAATTACTTCAAGAGTACGGTCGGTTTGGGGAGCCTGTAATTCAAAATTACACGAGGCAGATCCTCTCAGGGCTTGCCTACTTACATGCAAGAAATACAGTGCACAGGTTACTTGTCACCCTGGTTATAATATCGAAACTTATGACTATGTTTTACTTTATTAAAAGGAAGTCTGTACCGTTTGGCAGGGATATCAAAGGGGCAAACATATTAGTAGATCCCAATGGCGAAATCAAGCTTGCAGATTTTGGCATGGCAAAACATGTATATCATCTTATCCGAAATCAATTAAGACTTATGCCTTCTCCTTACATCCGTCCACAGTATAACAAAGCATAGAGGCATATAGAAATATATCTCCAAGGAAATGCTACAAAGTACTTTATGTTTGATGTAAATATTGTTGGAGAGCACAGCCTGATCTCTTATTATCTGTTAACCAGATTAAATCTTGTTCTTCAATGCTTTCTTTCAAAGGAAGTCCTTACTGGATGGCACCTGAGGTACGTCTTTCCCTCTTCCACGCACAAAAGCACAAATCGACACACGGCGAGTGGACAAAGCACAAAACCAACTTACTGTTTCAGCGCCATGTCTTTGTAAACATGTTTTCCCTTATAGGTTCGTTCAACGCTCTTGTATGAAGTATATATCTGATAGCAGGTCGTAATGAATACAAATGGCTACAGCCTTCCAGTGGATATTTGGAGCTTAGGATGCACAATTCTTGAAATGGCAACATCAAAACCACCTTGGGGCCAATACGAGGGGGTGGGATTTTTTTGACTTTATTTGGTAAGGACAGATTGTGTGCTTGTGGGACCAATATTTATGTAATTTTGTTGGATTCCACAGGTGGCTGCTATATTTAAAATCGGAAATAGCAAAGATATTCCTGAAATTCCTGAGCATCTTTCTGTTGATGCAAAAGCTTTTATAAAGTTATGCTTGCAACGGGACCCATCTGCACGCCCCACTGCCTCCCAACTACTAGATCATCCTTTTGTTCGAGACCAAGCTACAACAAGGGTTGCCAATGTCAGCATAACGAAGGATGCATTTCCATATACCTTTGATGGGAGCCGCACACCGGTAAAACCGCTATATTTCCTGAAACGTAATTGTGTGTTTGCTTACTGTGTTTTGCAGCAAATTGAACTTTCATATGAGGCCACACTTCAAGCTTCCTTTATTTCATCACCTTGTTGCTTAAATTAAAGTCCATGTGCTAACCGTTTCATTATTGAGTTTGCGACTTGTGTGATGCAATCAATTGAAGGGCCTAGAGATACACTGTTGGTCTAAATCTCCAAAATCTACAGTGCTCAAGTGTTGTATTTCTCATAGTAACAATGCTTTTATTCCCAAATTGACTATATAGCACTATGACTACTTTATACATATGGGAAGTAGACTTTCCCATATATATGCACATGTATGTATTAAAGCTATACTGCTCTTTCTGAAGATTTCACATGGAAAAGGGCCGTCAGCAATCCATTAATGGTCCTCTCTAGTTAAGTATTGAAGAGGTAAGCATATCAAGCATGATTTCAGATTTTGTAACAAATGCGGTTGATTATTCTTTAAATAGCTTGAAATAGTCCAACATTTATTTTCTAGTTAAAAGTTTGAACATTGGAAGTGAACGCCAATTGTGTCTAGATTAGGATTTGTGATCTTTCGAACATTTCGATTGAAAATTTTGTGTGTGTGTGTGTAAGTTACTTCTTATGTGAAAGGTCTCCATGCAAGTCTTTCTAACAATTTTTGCCATATTTATGCTTGAACAAAACCTGTTAATTCTCTCGGCATGGTATTATTAGAACTTGAAATGTACTCAGTTGTTGTTATACACAAGGATGAATGCATGGTTGCAGATCATACTGCATACTTGCAACTTGTCCTCGTAGGCCAATTTGGACTTCTAGAAAGTGAATTGCAATTGATCTGCAGCCTTATTGTTTTCACTTTGCAACAGACGGCCTTAGAGATGCATTCCAACAGAACAAATATCCACTCTTTTGATGGAGATTATAAAACAAGGCCAGTGGGCACGGCCTCGAGAGCTATGATCAGTCCAAGGTAACTTCCAACTTCCTTCCTTCCTCGGAGGAATGGAAAGAGGAATTATGGGAATGATAGTGAAAGAACCTTTTTGTCTGTCACACCTGTCTATGAAACAGAATCTTGTCAGTATGTGAAGTAACTATCTCATTCTTTTTTCTCCATGTACAGGACTAGCGCAAGAGCAATCACATCTTTGCCTGTGTCCCCATGCTCGAGCCCATTACGGCAGAATGTACCAGCATACAAGAGCTGTTTCCTTTCTCCTACGCACCCATCTTATGCTATGATAGGTCAAAATGGTTACAATGTGAACGACTCAGTTTTTTCTTGGCAGACCCAACGCCACAAATATTGATCCCTGGTATGAAATTCCCCAATTTAAAGCCCATATGCCCGGAAGATCACCAGGAAGAAGACCAATCTTATGAGTGCTGGAATAAAAAATTGGTGTTTGCATCTGTGTGGACACGCCTAACGAGATGCAGCACAGATGAAAACTAAGCATCATTGCTGTACCCTTGTTCCCCCAAAGAGTTCAGTTTGGTTTCGTCTAATCATGAAGAGTGTGACGACAGAGGACAACCGGCAGTTGCGGGTAGGAGGAGACCTTGGATCTCTGGATGTTGTAAGTCTTGTCCTTGGTTCTACTGTAAATGAAAGGTGGCTACCATGATCTTCAAATTTGTGTTGTTGTAGTAGCACATTTAAGCTGGTTTCCGGGAAACTTGTAAATCGGTCTCTTCAACGAAGTTATTATTTTTATCCATGTTGGCCCTCATATCATGTAGCTATTATCATGACAATTCGGGATTGATTCACCAGTTAAATCACCAAATTATTGCCCCCTATTACTCCGTCACCCCTGGGGCAAAAGAAATGGTTCTAGCATGGGTAAATCTTCCCTTGGCTAATTAGAATCCATAAGAAACACAGTATGTCATGCTTGTTGTTCCTTCTAGAATTGCGGCATCAGCCGTCTTGTGATCCCTGATGTGAAAGCATTTTATGTCGTTCCTCATTTGAACGAATAAACTAAAAATGAGCCATCTTTCCCTGGTTCTTTAGTGCTCAATGGGCGTAATTTCAACGCTTCTTAGACGACGGCCATCCCCTGTCAAAATGATCTTTTTTTTTTTGGATTATTAAACCTAAAAAGGAATAGTAAAGTCTTTTATTTGGTTTTCATTTTTAGTTCGTTTTATGGTACTGGTATCTTAAGAAATACTGTTGCTTACTAAGAAAACGGAACGGGTGGAATGATTTGCAGACAATCAGCCTAACTTATTTTTTCGGTCTATCTTATGTATTGGCTACACAATGTAGGGCAGCCCTTTCCTTTACTTGACAGTGGTTATGGATGCTGATGGCGGATAGTCGTTGATGGTGGTAGGGGCGGGTAGGAACTGGTGCCGATATGGTGGAGCTAGGGAAGATGGTTGCTTGGATGGCAGTGATGGTGGTGGTGATTAAATGGATGCGCTTGATTCAAAACGAGTTTTTGAAGTCTTGAATTGGGTTAATAAGAATCCTTCTTGATTTCTAAGTTGTGTATCAATGACCGCCATTGATGGGTAATCGCTAAGTCCAAAACATGAGTCGAACAATATCTGTAAAAGGCTTAGAATGTTTGTGCATTGTCTAATTCAACGTAATTGCTTTTTCTTTCTACCAACCGTTCAAAAGTGGAGTGGTTGGTAAATGACTAGTTGTACTTCTATAATGAAAAGGGAATTCTGGTAAAAGAAGACTAATCGCCTTGAGCAGGAGCACTTGGGCGTAGTCATTGGAAAACAAAATATGGATCGTCCAATCCATGACGTGGACGGCTAGATCTAGCCCCCATATATACGTGCGCGTGTGTGTGGGATACAAAGTGGGGAGGATCACTGGTTGTGGTAATTGATGGAGTTGAGTTGGAGGATGAGACATGAGCATTGGAAATATCTCCCTCAGGGCCAGTGACATCTCTCTCCATCTTGTTTCTTTTAGACTCCGTTCTCTTAGATTTCCAGAGTCCACAGTTTCAAACTTGTATGCAATTACAATAGTTTGATCATCGTCGAGTGTCGCGCAGGCTAGCCTTGGGCTTAACAGCTTTAGAGTTACTTATGGCTGGATTGAATTTCTTCTTTTGGATTGTGAGATAACTTTTGCACCAGCACAAATGATATAAATTGAGCAGCAAAATAGAGTTAAGGGACAAAAAACGAAGAAAGAAGAAATTCACATTCATAGCTTTCTTATTTTTTTTTCTTTCATCAGTGGCTCCTCATTAAGGCTGTCCTCATGCTCTTAATCCTACAAGGGGGTTTGGCTATACCGCTAACAAATTTCCTCTTGCGCTCAGCTGATTTCTCTGGAGCAAAGCTGATTAGCGGATGCTTTGGCCAACTCACTATAAGTACGGAGGCATTGCGCTCATCGTGATTGCGTGAGCTTTTGCCCCTTTGTTTGCTCCTTTTTTACCCATGTCTTTTTCCTTCTTTGGGGAGACTTATTAAAATCAGCCAAATATTCAACCACCATGCTAAACAAAGCTCTCAAAAAGCCTTTGGGATTTCTAGGATGAGATAAATGATGATGATCTCAGTATAGAGGTGTGATCGTTTGCCCATCAGGCCCAGATAAGCGTTGCACGCCTTCAGAAACTCTAGCGACAAGGCTCTATTGCTAGCAACTCAATTCCCATGTTTTTATTGCGATGGGACCTTCCTCGCGTCAAGGCCACTCAAAATCCAGGGCAAATAAATCGTAGTCCCTCTTTATCTCTCGTCCACTCATCTCCTCATACAGGAAATGGAACGTGCGACCTACGAGAAAGGATGTCCAGTTGAGGAGTATTGTATTAAGTTATCACCAAACTAACACAATACATCACTCCAATAAATCTCGTATGTACCCCAGATAGTTCAATTACACCAGATTAAACACTCTCAAATCCCTCATAATGAGCAGTGTTAAACCTCTCATATGTTATGTATTCATGACTCATATCGAAACGAAAATCGACAAAGTCGCCCGGGCTATGAATCACACAACATGATGTAATATTGAACTTTCTTCCCAAAGCCCTCATGTCATTCCAATTAGACCCAACCGCTTTCCTAGACATGCCCCGCGAGACCGCATCATCCATGATCCAAGGGTACATGCTAAAGTAGCGACATTGAGTATCCTCTTCATGACATAGTCTAAGGTGAAAAGGGTACCATATATGATCAAAAATTTTGATCCAAGTGGCTCACACAGTGACGAAGCAGGGATTCATTCGTCACTCCCACTGTCGGTCTGCATTTAGCACATGCAGTATGATTTGCATGCTATGGCGTAACCCTCAAGGGCGTGTCACATAAATGTATAATAAATACGCCATACGAATCTAAGTCTAGTCGCTGTACAAGCGCCTAACCTGAGTTTTTCAGCCCAGTCACTCTCATAGTGCCTACCTGAAATCTCACATTCGGCTGTAAACAGGCTACATAGAGTTGTGGAGATACTCTATGATCGACCTACATTTATTAGGTCTCATCTTAGCTCCAACTAAGGCGACATGTTTGCTTTATAAGCTGTATCATCTTATTCGCCCACTTGGCGCTTAAGACAATTATGTCTCATCTTGCTCGCTATCTTAGCGCCAAGGTGAATTACCCGTGTGAGTGGGTCAATTCGAGCCTGGTGACACTCTCAACAAGGATGTATATGTAATCACAAAGATTATCCATTCATTCCAAAATAAACTCAAATCAAGGAATGAAAATTTAATATAATAAATGTCAAGCACATAAGATGCCATAAACATGTCAAAACCTACGGAGTCCCATACTCCTAATGTGAGAAAGGAAAACATCTCTAGCAATGGGCTTGGTCAAAGGATCAGCCACCATTCTGCCAGTAGGTATATGTTTCATGGACACCTCTCCTTGCGCAACTAAAGTTCTAATGAAGTGATAACGAAGGCCTATGTGTTTGGCCTTCCCATGATATTTGGGGTCCTTTACAAAATCTAGGGCAGCTGTATTGTCACAGTGAACAGTGACAGCCTCATCTGCATGAGCTGTAACCCCTAAAGACTGTAAGAATGACCTCAACCAAACAGCTTCCTGGACTGCTGCTGAACAAGCAACATACTCCGACTCCATCGTGGATAGGGCGATGCAAGTCTGTTTCTTGCTGCACCAAGAGATAGCTCCACCTCCTAGTATGAATGCATAACCTGAAGTGGATCTGCGCTCATCTCTATCACCACCCCAATCAGCATCGCTGTATCCTCTCAGTCTCAAGTCTCCACCATGATAACACAGGACGAGATCAGCGGTTCCACGCAAGTATCGAAGGATCCTCTTCACCGCATTCCAATGAGCGGGTCCAGGATTACTCTGATAACGACTCACCATTCCAACGGCATAGCAGATGTCTGGACGCGTACACAGCATAGCGTACATCAGACTTCCTACTGCAGCCGCGTAAGGCACTTTGGACATCCGATTCATTTCCTCATCATTCTTTGGGCATTGGTCTGTGGTCAAAGTACACGCCTTGTCCATTGGAGTGTCTATGGGTTTTGAGTTATGCATACGAAATCGTTCAATGACTTTCTTGATGTATGTCTCTTGAGACAAACCGAGAAGTCTCTTTGGACGATCACGTATGATTTTAACCCCGAGCACATAATTAGCTTCTCCCATGTCCTTCATCTCAAAAGTTGAGGACAACCACTGCTTAGTGGCGACAATGGAACTCATGTCATTTCCAGCTAAAAGAATGTCATCCACATACAAAGAAAGGATTAGAATATTTTTCTTGGATCGTTTTACGTAAACGCAATGGTCTTGTTCAATCATTTCAAAACCTATAGAGGTAATGGCATGATGAAACCTAAAGTACCACTGCCTAGACGATTGTTTGAGACCATATATAGAACGTTTGAGACGGCAAACTTTGCGCTCATGTCCTTTGACTTCAAAACCCTCAGGTTGAGCCATATAAATCTCTTCGTCTAGTTCTCCATTGAGAAACGCAGTCTTAACATCCATATGAAAAAGTTCTAAATCCTGCTGGGCGACAATAGCTAGGATCAGACGAATTGAAGCAAATCTCACCACTGGGGAGAAAGTATCTTCATAGTCCACACCCCGCAGTTGGGTATAGCCTTTCGCCACAAGACGTGCCTTATACTTGTCGATTAACCCATCTACCTTGCGTTTGACTTTAAAAACCCACTTGTTTCCAATAGTCTTGCGCCCTGGCGGAAGGTCAATCAACTCCCAGACTCGATTCTTTTCCATTGAGCTTAACTCATCCTTCATTGCAGCCATCCACTCATTTCTAGCAGATGAAGATAAGGCTTCTTCCACAGAAGTAGGCTCGTCTTCATCATTTGGAGTGCACATAAGAATTTCTCCGTCAATCTCAAAATGACGACGTGGAACTCTTCCTCGTGCACCTCTACGCAGTTGAGAATCTTGTTGACCTAATGGTCCTTGTGGTGTGCTCCCACTGTCTGGGATACTCCCACTAGGTTGAGGGTTACTTACACTATTTCAGCGACAACCGGATGAGGAACTAATTCCCCACCTTCGCTTGAAGATGGTAAAGTGGGTTCAACCTCCTCTAACTCATAGAGGTCAAGATTCTTACTCGCATCTCCAATGCTAGGAAAATCACTCTCTATGAAATCGACATCACGAGACTCTATTTCAGTCCTTCCACCATTTGGATGTTCACCATACATTACATAACCTTTAGAGTATTCAGAATACCTTAGAAAGATACTCTTCTTTGCTCTAGGCCCTAGTTTCCCATACTTATGAGAAGTACTGTGAACATAACCTGCTGAGCCCCATGGGCGCAAGTTATCCAAATTTGGCTTTTGGTCATTCCAAAGCTCATAAGGGGTGGATTTGACTGACTATGAAGGCACACGATTAAGTATATAGGCTGCAGTCAAAAGGGCATCCCCCCAAAAAGATATAGGAAGGTTTGCTTGCGCCATCATAGACCTAACCATGTCTAACAATGTTCTATTCCTTCTTTCCGCAACACCATTTTGTTGTGGAGTATTAGGAATAGTAAGTTGCCTGCGTATCCCCTTTTCCTCACAAAACTTCTTGAAGTGATCTGACAAATATTCGCGTCCTTGGTCAGTGCGAAGAGTTTTTAAATTCTTCTCTTTCTGATTCTCAACCTCAGCTACAAAGCGTTTGAAACAGTCCAAAGCTTCGTAGCGGTGAGATATCAGATACACATAACCATATCGCGTATAATCGTCTATCAGTGTAAGGAAATAAGAGGCGCCATGGCGTGCCTTTACACTCATAGGTCCGCATATATCAGAGTGAACTAGCTCAAGTGGTTGAGTTGCTCTCACAGCCTTTCCAAAAGGCTTCCTGCATGCTTTACCGGCCAAACAAGCCTCACAAGTTTGTAGATTGACTTTTGCGAGTGGGCCTAAAAGGCCTTCTCTAGCCAAACGAGTCATTCTATCTTGGCCTATGTGGCCCAGTCTTGCATGCCAGGTGGTAGAATCATTCACAATATTATCATTCACCACATAAGAATAAGAAGACTGAGAATCAATTAAATCCAATTGAAAAAGACTATCCATGCGAAAACCATGTCCGAACAAAACATCATCCAAAAAAATGTCCAACTTATTACCCCTAAAAATAAAGGAAAAACCACTGTCTAATAAAGCAGTAACTGAAAGTAGATTAAGCCGAACTGTGGGTGCATATCGCACATCCTCTAGAATCAATGTGCGCCCAGTGCGCAACTTGAGCTGGTAAGAACCAACCCCTAGCACCTCTTCGGAACTATTGTTTCCCATGAAGATATGTTTGCTACCCGCTGGAATCCGGTGATAATCTACGAACCCCTCTCGATCACGTGCTACATGTTTTGTTGCACCTGTATCCACAAACCACACAGGTTGGGAATGAGCAACCATCACATGTGAGGAAACATATAACTGAGAGAGAGATTCTGAAAGTACCTTCTTCGGCTCAGTGCAATCACGAGCGAAGTGTCCTTTCTGTTGACAGTTGAAGCATTTAACTTTAGACAGATCCTTTTTCCCACCACGTTTTCCTCTCTTGCGTTTCTTCATTTTTCCTTCCTTTGGCGCAGAAGTGCTAGCCTCGCCTTTCTTACCTTTCTTACTTTGTCTTTTGCGCTTGCCATTTGCATTGCGCGATCCCCCTTGGGCGACATAAGCAAGGGTCTTGTCAGTATCTCGAGTCTCGTCCTCAAGGATGACATGCTGTGAAACATCAGAAAAGTTCTTGATGTTTTCACTGTGGGTCAATATCTGTTTCATATTGGCCCACGAGGCAGGAAGGGACCTTATGACAGCTCTGACTTGCTGCTCATCTGTGAGCGCATGGCCAGCATCCCTTAGCTTACCAATCATATTGGACATCATCCTTAGATGTTCACTCATGGTATGTTTAGGGTCTTTTGTGTACTCCTCAAACTTAATCACAAGGCTACGAAGCCGCGTAGTTGAGGTTCCACCAAAAGAAAACTTGAGCTGATCCCATAAAGCTTTGCAAGTTGGAAGTTCATCATACTGCCCAATTAGATCATTTTGCAAGCTGCTCAACAAGGTGTAGCGCGCACTACGATCTTTCTGATTCCATTTCTGGTAGGCAGTGTGGTCTCTTAGGGGTTGCGCCTCAGTTGGCGCGACCATCTCCTTGGTCAAGTGCTCCTCGAGCTCTTGTTCGTTCAGCATGAATTTCATCTTTTTGTGCCAAACGTCATAATTATCTCCGTTAAGTTTCTCACCCTTAACGAGATCAGCTATGACATTTTTGGTGGCCATTATATTCACTACATTAGATTGCGCAAGGAAAAGACATTAATTATACATCCTTATTTTTATTTCAAAAAATTCAAATGAAAAACATAATCCTTCCTCACATCATGAAATCGAAAATCTGCTAAGCTCGTAATCATCTCCCATGTATGTGAGTTGGGAAAAATATTTTTCAAGTAATTTTTCGCAATAAATTTCATCATCATATAAGCCACAATATAATAAATCATCCACATGATAATTTAGAACAATATAAAATTGCACCATGCAATTAAATTTGCAAGGACTCCATTGAGCCCTATTGGCATTCTAATAACTTATGCTAAGAAAATTCTGGTTTGAATAATGTGCGTGCGAAATTACATCCCCGTACAAGGCTTTCTCGAAATATACAGGGAAATAGCAGAATACAACATCTTTGAGAATCCTACTACAAACTACTCCAATAAAACAAATGGAGATGCCGCACAGCACATTATTCTCAAAAGAATTTTCTTAAAGCAAGAGTAAACACATAAAACATAAGTTTCTTTAGAATGCCAATCTAATATCCATCCATTTAACCTAAAACTAGCATGCTCAAATAAGAAGTTAAAGGGTAATAAAATGGATGAATAGGCCACATTCTCCTCCCAAGGAAAACGGGCGACAAGGGCCTTGAAAATATAAATGGTTTAAAAGTGTGGATTTACCAAAAACCCAACAAATATACCTCAAAAGTATATTTAAACCATAACACAAATCAAGGCAAGCATGTAACAAATTAGACATAATTTATCTATGTCATATAACTCTCCAAAAATATTTATTGCTACTCACGAAGTGCAAAAAATAATATTTACGCATTATTCGTATTTTTGGGAACCACAAAAGTACCACAAAAATACTCACAAATGACCAAAAACTGAGAGATAAATCCTAAAAAATTGGCAAACAGTAAATTTATCCTTAATATGCCCTCTGAAATTAAATAAAAATTCTGTGTGTATAAAACAAAATTTTAAAGTTAATTTTTCATAGAAAAAGTCGTTTAAAAATTAAACAGAACACACACAGAGGGTATAAAGGTAATTTGATACCATAGAAAAAACCAGTGGGTCAAGATGGAGCTCCACTCGCCGGCGGTGACGAAGACCGACCAGAAAACAGCCTCCACGCGCTCCCATGCGCCGCCATGCGCGTGGGAAACTTCTGAATTTCTAGACTGGCGCGTGGCATACACGCGCGCGTGGGAGAAGCACGGCGCGTGGCGCGTTCAGCAGTCGTCGTGCGTGGCGCGCGTGTGGGCGCGTGGCAACTCCCCTTGGTGTGTGACACTTGTCTTCAGCGCGTGGCCCGCGCGTGATTTACTGTTCTTCTTCCTCATTAAACCCTAATTTTTTCAGCCGCCACCATGCCGCGATGCCAACTTCGGGATGCCATATCTCTCTCGTTTTTAAGCCAAATAATGCGTACGATATATCGTTGGAAAGCTTATACAACATAGATTAATTATGTACCAACCGATCATGATAAAAACAGAATATCATGCTCTGAATTTGAGTCCCAAAACTCGAAAAAATCACAGTTTTCTTGAAAAATAAAATCGTGATTTCTTACAAATCATGCATCCAAAAATCACGAAATTTTATGGAGTTCATCCTCAACCATAGGAGAACAAAACCATCTAATTATTTTTCAGAAAAACATGCTCAAAAAATTTCGAATTTTAATAATGGGTCTCATTCATGTATCCGGAAAAAATCGTAACATGCACATAATTTAATCTAGCATGTTAAAGGCGAATCAACAAGTAATCATGCTCTGATACCAATGTTGAAAAGATTACAACATTCATCGTGCTACCACGTAACACGTAATGGGTTCGAAAACATACCGTACGAAGTCTCCGAAAAATTCCGACGTAGGATCCTTGTTGTTACTAGCCTCCAACACGCTTGATCTTTTTCGCAGGTACGAAAACGGCTACTAGAGTCGAGTTCTTCGTCCACGAACCAAATCCTAGAGCTTGGTGATTGCTCTAGAGAGAGTGCTATAGAGAGAGGGATTATTGCTATGACTTCCTTTATTTATTGGGATATCTCTAGCCTTTATATAGAGATACAATTAGAGACTGGCTTTACCTCCAACTCTTAGGAGATAAAGATGTATTTACCTCAAACACTTAGGAGATAAATATCCTCTAATTAACTGTAATTATCCAGACTAACAAATACACATTATCTGTTAGTGGGCGGATAATGGGTCCATTGACCCAATTTATTAACATTTGTAAAGAAGGACATGGCGTAGCTCGGTTAACTCTATTCCATTTATACAAGCGCAACATCGGGATATGTGGCAAGCTTACAACTGGAGGAGAAAATGGGACTTGAGATTTGGTGTATGCTGGGAAGTGCTTATATGCCGACATTTGAAGAAGGGAAAAGTTGATATAGCTCCTTACTTTTGCCCCCTCCATGGATGTATGATGGTATAAACGCAAAGGGGCAAGTGCAATCTTCTTACTTATAGCAAGTATTAAAATGAACATGACATATTTCTTGTTAGGGCAAATCCTGGGAAACGTGGGAACGAGAGCTCTGGAAAGTATAGAGTTGAGGGATTCTTTACACTTGGGCCATTCCTCAGTTGACGAGAGAGGTCTTGAACAATCGACTAGATTCATCTCTCAGATTACCATAAGATTGTTGATTGCCAAGGCTATTGAGGCTTTTAAATGATTGGACGGAGGGCCTGCCTATCTATCTGGAATATTATCCCCTCTGGCGGATTCAGTAGCGTCTATCTCATTTCGCACTCCTGAATCACGTCCTTCCTTTGCTTAAGGCTTGTGCCGTCTATTTTTTTCTTCTCCACCACGGCAAAGTGGCAACTCTTCACATATGGTGTTCTGTGGTGAGAAAGTGAAACATGCACACTCACTGAAGGAAGCCTTCCATGCAATTGAGAAACACCAAAGATGGAAGCTCAATTTGGCGAGGCGGTAATTATTTTTGTCCTTATCACGAGAATCCACGATGCTAAGTTTGCTTATTTCAGGAATCCAGGACTAGGAACATGCTTATCCTTGTTATGAACACAAGGATCGATGATGCTAACTTTCCCTCTTTCTGGAATCCATGACCAAGGAAATGTTTACGCATGTTATGATTGTTAAATTCTAAGCAAGGGAAATAAATTTACACTTCATCCAAATGCCAAAACGACTATACCTCTAATGTGATCATGATAACTAGTAGAATAGTGAGGAGCTGAGGTAAGCCGTTGGCTAAGAATAGCTTCAATCTTGTCAATTTCTATTCAACATTTAAGATAGGCTGTTTACCAGAAGGTCCAACGATCAAAGCTGGAAAATGTTTTCCTATATGACCGCTTGATAGATGTGGTCACAAAGGTGTGGCACTCAGTCCTCCATAACGACACTAATGTCGGGAATGCATCATTATCCAGAACAATCGAGAGCTTTAAAGAGCTATAAGCCATTATTAAGAGGCCCACTTTTTCTACAATAGACCGATAACAGTCTGGGGGAAGAATATCGTTAGTCCAAACATACCAAACACTTATTGGCATGTGAAAATTTTAAAAGGAGCAAGAAAATAAGAAATGTTAGCCTTTCCATTTGAAGGTGAAGAAGGGTGAGGTAGGATTAAGCCTTTCTTTGATTGTGCCCTATTATTCTTGGTTGGAACTGTGGATGCTTCAATGAAACAATATGAGCCTAAGGCATGATTGAGTCTTTATTTTATTATGCCTATTGCTCTGTGGGATCTACGATAAAGTTGTAACACCCCAGAAATCCGGAGCTCCGCCGTCCCGAACTCTTGGGTCGTTAACCGACCGGATCACATCAAACCTGTCAAATTTGTTCACCAACACATACTTTATGTAACGCCCCAGAAATCCGAAGCTCCATCGCCCCTCTTTCTCTCTGATTTTTTTGCCTGCCGCGAGTCCCCTGTTTCTTCCTTCTTTCTCTTGCTCTGTTTCTATTTCTGCTTCTTCTCTTTATCTTTTGCTTTTCCTTCTTCACCCGAATTTCCTTTCCACTTCTTATTAGATTATTATTATTTTTTTCTAACTTAGTCATTAAGTTAATAGGAGATGACTCCATTTGTGATCATCTTCCCAAATATTTGACACCTAACTACAAATTTTCACAATTTACAAAGTAGCCCTCTATCTTTTTTTTCAAAATTACAAAAATGCTCCAAAAATGTCAAAATTATATTTTTGTTCCGAAATATTTTTAAGCTCCTACACACTACCAATACTCGAGCATTGCTTAAATTTAACGCCCGTTTATTTTTTTGGGCCCAGATGGTTATTTAACCGGCTCTCGAAATTCGGGTATTACATTCTTCTCTCCTTATAAAAATTTCGTCCTCGAAATTTGTTCGTGGATATCCCATCACTTCTACCATCCGATCCAACATCGATCCAAATTCCTTAAAATACAAGATTTTCATAAGAGTTCAAACTTAACTATTAAAACCTACGTTCTCAATAACCCGGTAAAATGAATCGACAGTACAGACCCGCGCAGGGGTCACACTACACTATAGTGGCGGGCTTATCGAAACCTCACACAGACTCTAACCCATTCCCGAACCTGTTGTAGCTTATCATCACCTGCATAAGGGAGTCAAACGAAGGGTGAGCTTTTGAGAGCTCAGTAAGGTCGTTTAAAGGACCAATAAAAGAATTACAAGATGATTCCAAGAATCCAACTGACGGAGATTTCTAGAATAATTCAAACGATCACAACTCAATGATTTTCAAATAGGATCATAATTCATCATAAATAAGATACCAAAATCGCCAAATACAATCACAACGGGTCCCAAAACAATCAACAAAAGATCCTTTTCAAAGTCACCAATTCTGAGATATAATAATGGTTTTTCAAAAGATTTCAAAATGTACACAGATCATCTGAGATAGTTCTTTCCAAAATACACTGAAGATTTTCCCAAAAATTTCAAAATGAGTACAAAGTATTTCAGAGAATACTTTCCAGTCATGTCCGTAGCAGTCACAGCAATAAACAGAGCAGAGAAAATAAAAAATCAACGTTGCTCCCGGGCAATAGCAATGCCATTCCGACAAGCTAACAGAGTGTACATGCATGATATACCAGAATAATTACTAGTCCACTTGGGTACTAGCCTGCATTCCGTGCAAGATTTAGACCAGCCTTATAACGTCCGTCTCAGAACAGAACATATTCCCATGCTAACTCAGAAAAATTAACAATATCGATAAGCTTCAACATAAGCTCAAATCTCCGAAATCAATTCGGATTCCAATAATAATAATCGTACTGACGTAAGTTAGCATTCAAAATTTTTCGAAGAAATCAAAATTTTCATAAGAAAAATCACAAATAAACAGCAAAAACGATTGCGAATAATTATCGAATTTAAACACAACAATTCAGAAGAACGGATACAAATAATTATCAAATTTGCTAGGCATGCAATAACAGGCGAGCATCACAAGATTTTCAAAAAATCGATTCAGGTTCAATATTGGGGTTTCTGGTAATAACATGCTGATATCGATACATAATTTAGAGTTCGACATTAGTCGTAATTAAATCAAAGGATTACTTACGAGTACAAGTTATCAAAATAAGGGTTCGGATGAAAGTCCTTACCCAGGGTTCAGATAGAATCTCTTACCTGGATCCGCAGCTAAATTATCTAACCGGAAGTCCTTAATTTTAACCTAGATGAGATAATCAAATCATCAGCTAATAGTCTACAGAATAATATTACAACTTGATACGGACTCACACATGATCCTAAAATGAACCTCCCTCACCGTGTATGTAAAATAACTATAATGCCCCTAGGCACAAAATTATCAAAATGCCCCTCTCGAACTTAAATCACACAAACGGCCTTCCCGTAAGTAGAATCATCCAAATAACTCTATTGTATGTCAATTTACGCTAAATTACCTTTCTTAGGTCAAATTACCAGAATACCCCTTCGGGGTGGCAAATTACCAAAATGCCCCTGTGGGTTTCCAGCACAGGAAAAATCCCAAAAGAAATCTTAAAAATGCTCTTTTAAGCATCCTAATATCATCTTTGGCCTAAAGTATTTTAAAGAATTTTCGTCCGAAAATTCCGAACCGGTGTCTAAACCGATCGCTAAAATGCCAGTTTCTGAAAAAATACCTATCGGCCCCAGAATGACCTGAAATTTTAGAATATGCAACATATCAGTAGAATAAGGTTTCCATAAAATTTTCAGATTAAAAATGTTTGGTTTGCTATGCTAAATAAATCCAGAACTTCTTCTAATTGATACCCTAATTTAACGCTCTTTGAGGATACCAAAAATTCCTGAAAAACTCCAGAGCGTACGTATTGTAAAAATAACTAGGGTCACTGTTTTGGACTTTGTCCAAATAGATATCTAAATATATTTTAAAATTTGTAAAGAACTACTGGGATAAATGTATCTTTAGCGACACTTTTGAGTTCCAATAATTGAAACCCAGCTGTAATTACTGTTTGCCGTCCCTGTTCGCCAGCCCACCTCTTCCAATTACATACACACACAAACTCCACTTCAGTGACACACTCCTCCCCTTCCCTTTACCCACAAACACATATACACACACTTACATATACACTAGTACACCAACAAAACACACACCTATGCACCTTATATACACGTACTTACACACACAGCCCACACCCAAAACACACATACTCACATCAATACACACTCTCCCTGAAGATATACATATACTCAATAAATTCACAACAAACATTACCCTAAAGAAAAAGAAAATTACCTTTAGGATTCTCTAACAGTCATCCATATATGAAGTCAAGTGGCAATTTTAGTTACTTTTTAGATTTTCAGTTTAGAACACTTCTAAGTCATTGTCCACAGTGATATGTTGTTATTGCTACCATCAAAGCATATCAAAGGAAGAAGCATTAATCGAAATCTCTGACACATAAAATGAGAAATTTTCACCACGATTTTCAGAAATTTCTCTTGAGTTTTAACTTTTAGCCACTTTCAACTCTTTAGAGGGCCATTATCCTTTTTGGGTTTTCATTACAATTGAAAGATAAATTTTATTTACTTTATGGCCTCTTAGAACGCCAATCATATTCAGTTAATTTGAGAGGAAATAGTAGGAGGTCTTCAAAGACTGTCAAAATTTTTTTGCGACATTTATTGAATGGGAATTAAAAGTGTAATCCAGTTTCAATCACGTGCATAGAAAAAATTATTGTTGTGTTGCCATTTATACACCTAACTTCTGGATAGACTTTGCCATTTTGTTAATTTCTTTGACTATCGAGTGCATAACTCGGGGTTTTTGCCAAATACATTGTTGACATTTTTATGCTTTCACCATAAAATTTTAAATCCTACAACATATTGTTACCTTAGAAACAAAAAAGTTGAAAAGCATATGAGTTGACCCGTGCATAGCATGGGATTTTAGCTAGTAATAGATAAATTAGATTTAAGCTAATAATTTCCGTAAAGTTTATCCGCTTTTTATTCTATTATATTATTGTTGTTACTTTTTTTTTGGGGATTTTGCGGTGCGGTTACCGCCATGATTGAAATAAATAGTCTGTCGTGCTCTACAGTTTTCCCACCTTGATAGGGGGAAGAATTCCACTTTTAAAACTGCCTTCCTTCTTTCTTGTGAGAAGAACAAA
>JAVXUP010003679.1:12500-20000 GCA_033070095.1 Escallonia herrerae | reverse complement strand
AAATTGAAAGCTTTACAGCTGTCTACTAATCCTAAAGCTGTCGTCCACTAAGTTTTACATTTGGACAACCACTCTTTTTTTTTTTTAAAAAGTTGTAAGACAAAGTACAATAATTTCACATAAGTCTTAAAGTGTACAGGAAAAAGATTGATTCCGTGTCTGTTATTATTTGCCGAAAGTAAAGTCTTCTATCTCCTTGTGCCGAAAGTTTAAAAGTTGCAGGAGTCTTCTTGTGCCGAAAGTTCAAAAGTTGCAGGTGGTGGAAAAGCATATTCCATCATCTTTGTCCTTTAGCTTTTTCCTTTCCTTTGGCTGTCTTCTTGTTTGAGCTGGAGGATGACGATTCGTCAGAGCTTGGCAAAATCTTGAGAAGTTCTTGCTGAAGTCTTCTTTCTTCGTCACTTGTATTTGGCTTCTGCGCGAACTCTTGACTGTCTTGGTTCGCTTGACCGCCATTCTTTTTGTCAAAGTCTTGCAATAAATCTAAAATCATTTGTGCTGTCTGTCTCTTGAAAGCGTCTACTTGAAGGTTCCGTTTCTTCGCATCCTTGAGCGCCTTGCGTCTTTTTTCCATTTTTCCCAAACGGACAGGGGTCTCAGGATTTGATAAGTCTTTACCAGCTACCTGTGGGGCTGGACTAGTAGCTCTTTCTCCCGAACTAATAGGATTTTCAGAAATTTTGAGTAAATTTCCAACTGTCACAGGACTTGATTTGTTTTTACCTGTTGCCTGTAGAACAGGACTAGCTACGCCTTTAACTCCGGACGTAGAGGATTGTGTGGACTTGGATCTTACTAAAGTATAGTATTTTGTTTTCCAGTCCATAGTTTCTAGTTCATAAACTTGTAACTGAGTTTTAACACTGGAAAGTTATTGTTCTAACTGCTGTTTATCTACTGCTAACTGGTCTGTGGTTCTTTTTAAGAAATTATAATGTTTAATTAAGACATCACAATTTGCGCAAAATTGTGAGCCAGAAGAAGAAGGAATTGGTGTTCCAGAGAAAGGGACAATTGTAGAGGAGGGTGTAGTACATTCAGGACTTATAAAATAATTCACACCATAGTGTGCTGTCATGAGTTTATGAGCTTCTTCATACGTTTGTGTACCTTTATACCAAGGTCTTGTATGATTACCTACGCCATGTGCCATGGCTTCGGGCCAATGTTTGTATATACCGGGTTGCTGCCCTTTAAAAACACAATAAAAGTTATATTTTCTTGTATCTCTAAGTTTATGAAAATAGGCTGCTAAACCGTTTAAAGAATTAACAAACCATCCATTGTCTTTACGAATAAATGCTTGCCAAAGGTTGTCTAAAAGAGTGACCTGGTCTATGGGAAACGGTCCTAACTTGGGGTTTGCAATATAAGACTGCTCCCCAGCCTTCTTTGCAACCGTCTGTTTGAACTATTAAATAATCTGTTTCTAATGGTAAATATAACTTAGATAAACCCAAACATAATAAGGTTAATATCTTCTGTATTAAAATGTCTTTGACCATTTTTACGAGTCTTATTATATAAAGGTCCTATTAGTTTACTCAGGTCTTTGAAATACATTCTAGCCTGATTTAGTAAGCCTAAAAATGCTTGTATTTGTTTTAATCCTTCAAGTTTTTCTGGAAATTGTAGAATCTTTTTGGCTATATGTTCTTGTAATTTAATTCTACCATTCCCTATTTCCATTCCTAAGAATTTAACATTTGTTTTAAATAATTCGACTTTTTTCTTACTAAGAATCAAGCCATGTTTTTCAAATAATTTAAATGCTAAATCTAGGTGCGCAATGTGTTCGGTATCATTTTTACTACATATTAAAATATCGTCAATATATACTAAGATAAATTCATTGTAAGGTCTAAAAATATCATCCATTTTTCGTTGGAAGATACTTGGGGCTGTCTTGAGGCCAAAAGGCATTACTAGCCATTCGTAGAGGCCTTCGGGTGTAGTGAATGCGGTCCACTTAATGTCTTCGGGCCACATTTTAATTTGGTAAAAACCAGATTTACAGTCGAATTTACTAAAAATTCTTTTTCCTTGTATTTTACTTAAAAGAAAAGTCTTATTAGGGATGTTATAACTATCGTCTCTTATATTATCATTTAGTCTTTTATAATTGATTACCATCCTACTCTTGTTTCTAATTATTTCAGCATGGTTTCTAACTATAAACGCTGCTGATCTGTGTGGACTGTTACTAGATCTGATTACTCCTAATTGTATAAGTTCTTTAATATGCATTTTAAGTTCTAAGGAAGCTATGGGTGCAGGAGGATTTCTAAATAGTCTTAGAACTCTATTACCTACTGTATTTTCATTTCTTCTTCTAGTTTCTGTTGCGAGTACTTCTGTTCTATTTCTGTCTTCTGCATTACCTCTTCCTAAAATATTACTATTGTTTCTTATCATAGACTAAAAATTTTAATGCCTCTTTTGTTTTAGAATTTTTTCTTTTGTCTATTTTAATATTATTTAATTTAGAGCATAATTCTTCAATATCTGTCGTAACTATTTCTTTATCTTTTTTCTGTGTCATGATGTGTTCTAATTTGTCTAATTTTTCTAAGCAATTTATTAATAAAAGGATAATAATGTTATTTTGTTTTCTAGATACTATTTCATTTGGAGTTCCTAAACTGTTTCTTGATAAGCCTTCTGATGGAGTTATATAATTATTACTTTCGAGGAAGGCTTGCTTATAATCTAAATTTGATTCGTATTCTTTAGAGCTACTCATTTATATTCTATTCCCTGTATGTTAAAATATTGTCTTAAATTATTTTCTATTCTAACATTTTGTTTTTCCATATTCTGTATTTTTTGTTTACTTTCTCTTAGTTCTTGCCTAATTTCTTCAAGTTGTTTTTGTATATAGTCTAAATTATTATGTTTGGGTTTATCTAAGTTAGATTGTAACATGTTTTTAATATAATCTAAATTTTCTCTTATTATTTTAAGACTATGTTGATCTGTTTGTATATTGAGATATTCTATGTTTTTAGACATTTTAATAGGGTAGATATAAATTTCTTCTAGTTTGTCTATTATTTTCTTGTTGCTGTATCATAAGTGTTTGCAGATTACTTAAACGTAATTGACTCATATAATTATCATAAGATTCATCATCTAACTGTGTTCTAATATGTCTTAAGAGTCCTTCTAAATATGCATTAACTTGTAGAAAATCATTTTCTAAGGTTATAAACAAATGTCCATAAGTTTGTAAGGGTCTAGGAACAGATCTTAGTCTTCCTAGTTGCATTAATAATTTTAATCTATTATTAACGTAGTGAATGCGATTTAAAGCAGTATAAAAACGATTGAATTGAATTGTATTTCTTCAGGTGTAGAATTATATGTCATAGTATCTTCAGTATAATCACTATAAAATGAATGATCTACTAGTCTATTGTTACTACTCATTTTATGTTTCAAAGGCGTTGTCGAGATTGGTCATGGCTTCTTCATCCCATGGGTAATCATTATCACTTGCGTTATAATCTGTATTATTATCTTCGTTTGTATCTTCAACCTCATTGTTTATATTTAAGGCATTCATATTATTAATTACATCTATAGGTACGCCTAAACTTTCTAAGCGTGATTCTTCATCTATTTGTCTAAGTCTACGATGAATTTCGCTATAATAGAGTGAATTGTTTTGTTGATCTTTCAATTGTATATAAAAACCTATAAGGTGTTGGAAAAATATATCAAAGTCTTCTAATAAGGAATCTAAATTTAAAAAATATCTAATGTAAAAAGATAAAGGATTGTATAAAAGGGTGATACAATCGGTATCTATATAATGTTTTATTCTATCATTTGTAAAATCTATTGTTTCTAAGGTATTAAAGAATTTGTTAAAATTATCTAAGATGTCTATTCTCATCTGTTGATCTAGATTATAATCATTTATCATGTCTTCGAAACTAAAAGGATCTTGAGGAGGTTCGAAATTTAAATTTCTACTTCTTTCCATATTAACTAGGTAAATTTACACTATCTGTATCCGTGCTACCTAAAATATCTTCACTAGAGTTTACTTCTCTATTTATTTGTAAATTATGTATATGGTCTGTTATATTTTCTAAAGCATTAGCTTCATGTCTTTCAGACATTTGCCTGAAGAGATCTATATTTGGTCTATTAGTTCTATTTCTAACGTACTCATTGTGATAATAACTATTGTTATCCATGTCTTTAAAGCATATATAAAAAGCTATTACAAACTTTAAATAAGAATTTAAACTTGCAATCATAACATCTAAATTTAATAGGCTACGAACATAAGACATCAAAGGATTGTATTTTAAAGGTAAAGTACGTTCAGAAATATGAAACCTAATATTAGAATTTGTATCTTCAATAAGTTGAATAACAGCAAAAAATCTACGAAATTCTTCATAATTGTCTTCCATTCTAGCTAAATGCATGCTTTCTCTAAGATTACTCATTTCAGCAATTTGACCGGGGCTACTTGCTCTGGGTTACTCAGTCATCTCCTTTACTTAGGAAAATTCTCATCAAAACCAAAACCCAAGGATTTATGGCTCTGATACCAAAATGGGGGAAGGTTGGCCGGAAAAACACCTAAGCCCTTCTAAGAGAAGAAGCCCGGATTTCGTTATACCAATCGTCAACACCCAAACTGGGGGGTGCCAGGCAGGGCCTTATTGACGTCTGGTGTCCATCCAAAATTCTTCGTTTTCGAAAAGACGAGGGTCTCCGGTTAGACCGCGTACTCCATTTTTAGAAAAAAACTGAACATTTCATAGAAAAACAGTGGAATAGAGAGCAGATTTAGAGAAGAGATGGCAGAAGCTTAATAAATAATATAGTCTGAGTTTATAATATCTAACTTACAGTATATTTTGTTTAGGTCCCATCTTTTAATGGGGTCTTCTCCTATAAAGGATAACTTTTCTATAGCGTTAAGAATATCATGTTTATTTGAAAAATAGCTTATTAAGTTGTAATATATTCTATCTTTGTTATAAATGTCGTTGTTATCTATTTGAAGATATTCTTCTTCGTTTTCTGTAATTTCTTCTATTCGACAATTTTTTATGTTTTTTATGCAACAATTTGTTTTACCCTGGCTGCATTCTTCGCATATCTTATTTTCGCATGTCTTATTTTTGCCTTTAAGTTCTATGTAAGTCCCACCACGCTTCTGAGCGTACTCTGAGGGTGTGTCAATATTAATAGGTGTTTGAGTAGTTTGTTGTGCAGTTTGAAAAAAGTCTTTTGAAATTGTAATTGTATTATTATTTGCTAATAAGAAATTTATCCCAAGGATAATTTTGCCCTCTTGATGTAAAATAGGAGCACAAAATGCATGTTTAAGTAAATATGGTTTTGATTGTGTATTACATGGGGTTAAAAAGGTGATAGTTGCATTAGTAATATATGTAGTGTATTGAATTGGAGTGTTGGAAAAACCAACTCCAGTTACTGGTTTGTCTAGGATTTTTATATAATCACTGTTAATTATAGAAGGATCTAGTACTGTAATTATACAGCCATTGTCAATAATTGCATTAGTTTCTATACGTTTTTTATGGTGTATAATCTGTAGTCTAATAGTTACTAGATTATTAAATCTTGTTTGTGTACAAAATTTGTCAATATTAAATTCTTGCATTAGCTGTTTATTAGGATCATCTAAATTTATAGTTTCTATGAGATTTTCTTTAATATGAGCTAAGGTATCTTCAATTTGTATTATTTTTTGTTCTAAATATTCTAATCGTCTATTAACATTCTTATCGTAATAAGTGTTATCTTGTGTTGATTTAGACGTATTTGTTTTACTGATGTCTAAATTGTATTTTTGTTTTAGGCATTTAGTGCATGCTTCTTTATAGCATAAATTGCATTTGCATCTTACTTTAATGGCGGGATACCATTTACAGATATAACATGTATTGGTGTCTAAAGTGTACTAATATACAAATTGCTAGAGGATTGCAGAAAAGCATATGCTGAAAAAGCCTCTTTACAATTGAAGTATCTAAGGCCTTATATAGACCGAGCTAAAGCTATCCAACAAAATTGAAAGCTTTACAGCTGTCTACTAATCCTAAAGCTGTCGTCCACTAAGTTTTACATTTGGACAACCACTCTTTTTTTTTTTTTAAAAGTTGTAAGACAAAGTACAATAATTTCACATAAGTCTTAAAGTGTACAGGAAAAAGATTGATTCCGTGTCTGTCATTATTTGCCGAAAGTAAAGTCTTCTGTCTCCTTGTGCCGAAAGTTCAAAAGTTGCAGGAGTCTTCTTGTGCCGAAAGTTCAAAAGTTGCAGGTGGTGGAAAAGCATATTCCATCATCTTTGTCCTTTAGCTTTTTCCTTTCCTTTGGCTGTCTTCTTGTTTGAGCTGGAGGATGACGATTCGTCAGAGCTTGGCAAAATCTTGAGAAGTTCTTGCTGAAGTCTTCTTTCTTCGTCACTTGTATTTGGCTTCTGCGCGAACTCTTGACTGTCTTGGTTCGCTTGACCGCCATTCTTTTTGTCAAAGTCTTGCAATAAATCTAAAATCATTTGTGCTGTCTGTCTCTTGAAAGCGTCTACTTGAAGGTTCCGTTTCTTCGCATCCTTGAGCGCCTTGCGTCTTTTTTCCATTTTTCCCAAACGGACAGGGGTCTCAGGATTTGATAAGTCTTTACCAGCTACCTGTGGGGCTGGACTAGTAGCTCTTTCTCCCGAACTAATAGGATTTTCAGAAATTTTGAGTAAATTTCCAACTGTCACAGGACTTGATTTGTTTTTACCTGTTGCCTGTAGAACAGGACTAGCTACGCCTTTAACTCCGGACGTAGAGGATTGTGTGGACTTGGATCTTACTAAAGTATAGTATTTTGTTTTCCAGTCCATAGTTTCTAGTTCATAAACTTGTAACTGAGTTTTAACACTGGAAAGTTGTTGTTCTAACTGCTGTTTATCTACTGCTAACTGGTATGTGGTTCTTTTTAAGAAATTATAATGTTTAATTAAGACATCACAATTTGCGCAAAATTGTGAGCCAGAAGAAGAAGGAATTGGTGTTCCAGAGAAAGGGACAATTGTAGAGGAGGGTGTAGTACATTCAGGACTTATAAAATAATTCACACCATAGTGTGTTGTCATGAGTTTATGAGCTTCTTCATACGTTTGTGTACCTTTATACCAAGGTCTTGTATGATTACCTACGCCATGTGCCATGGCTTCGGGCCAATGTTTGTATATACCGGGTTGCTGCCCTTTAAAAACACAATAAAAGTTATATTTTCTTGTATCTCTAAGTTTATGAAAATAGACTGCTAAACCGTTTAAAGAATTAACAAACCATCCATTGTCTTTACGAATAAATGCTTGCCAAAGGTTGTCTAAAAGAGTGACCTGGTCTATGGGAAACGGTCCTAACTTGGGGTTTGCAATATAAGACTGCTCCCCAGCCTTCTTTGCAACCGTCTGTTTGAACTATTAAATAATCTGTTTCTAATGGTAAA
>JAVXUP010003679.1:0-10000 GCA_033070095.1 Escallonia herrerae | reverse complement strand
GTATGTATGTATATATATATACATACATGTATGTATGTATATATATATACATACATGTATATATATATATATATATATATATATATATATATATATATATATATATATATATATATATATAGCCGATCCACACCCTATATATATAGCCGATCCACACCCACTAGTGGAGAAATAAAATTTCTCCACCAAACCGCTACAAAGAGTAGCGGTTGGAATTTTTGCTTACCACCAAACCGCTACTCTTTGTAGCGGTTGGTATTTTTCAAACCGCTACAAAGAGTAGCGGTTGGTATTTTTGATTGTAAGTACACAACCGCAACAAAGTGTTGCGGTTGCGCCCCACATGGACCCCTTCCCCCTCCCCCCGTCTCTCCCCCACCCCCCCACCCCCCTGCCCAACCGCAACAAAGAGTTGCGGTTGCGCCCCACATGGACCCCCTCCCCCTTCCCCCATGGCCCCCCCTCCCCCTTCCCCCCGTCTCCCCCCACCCCCCTGCCCAACCGCAACAAAGAGTTGCGGTTGGCCCCCTTCACCCACGTGGTGTCCCCCTCGGCAGCCACGTGGCCTCCCCCTTTCCCCATGGCCCCACTTCCCCCGTCCTCCGCTCGGCCGCCACGTGGCCTCCCTTTCCCCCCATGGCCCCCCGTCCTCCCCTAGGCCGCCACGTGGCCTCCCTTCCCCCACGGCCCCCCCGTCCTCCCCTCCCCCATGGCCCCCCCATGCCCCCAACCGCAACAAAGTGTTGCGGTTGGCCCCTTCCCCCGGTCCCCCCTCCCCTTCCCCGCCACGTGGCCCCGTCCCCCCCACCATGCCCAACCGTAACACTTTGTTGCGGTTGGCATGCCAACCGCAACAAATTGTTGCGGTCCCCACCCCCACCCCACGTGGTGTCCCCCCCCCCCCGTGATGCCCCCCATGGCCCCCCCTTCCCCCTCCCTTGTTTGTTGCGGTCCCCCACCCCCACCCCACGTGGTGTCCCCCCCGTGATGCCCCCCCCCCTTCCCCCTCCGTGATGCCACGTGGTCACTCACGGATTTTTTTTCCACTTTATAAACTCTCCTCCCCCGAACCCTTTCTTCCACTTTTCTTCCACTGACCCTTTCTTCCACTTTTCTTCCACTGACCCTTTCTTCCGCTGACCCTTTCTTCCACTTTTCTTCCACTCTCTATCGTCTTTACGCTAGGTGGATAACCGCTAGAAGATTGGTAGATTTTTTTTTAAATATATCAAGTCAAAACAAGTAAGTATTTTTTGGGTTTTCCTATAATTCAATTCAATATTAATTTCAAAGTTCAAAAATAGTCATTGTAGACTCAAATCAAAGATAACGAAAAATACAAATTGAAGGAAACAAAAATCAGATCAATCCGAGATCGGATGAGCGGTATTACATTTATAGATTCCAAAATAGCGATTTTTTAGGGCGTCTAAATGAGGATTTTTCACAAATTTATAAAAAATAGTTAGAGCTAGATTTTGCCAAAGTGCAAAAAAGAGACCCTAGTTATTTTTAAAAGATCTATATCAGGGAAAAATTTCAGATTTTTCCAAAAACTGGAAAGGGGTTAACTGATACGCGGAACCTTGAAACTTTGCACTGTAATTTAAAATATCAAGCCAGCGCGATTTAGCTGGAAACTTTTATGAGAACCCTAGGATGTTGGGAAGTTCCATCCCCCAGGATTTCGGACCATTCCGAAGTCGTTAGCTATTTTTTTGGCCGAACGGGCTTTTAAGCGCTCGATCCGGACACCGGTTCGGGATTTTTGGGCGAAAAGTCCGTAGAATTCTTTTTAGATCAAGAATGAATTCGGAAAGCCAAAAATAGCATTTCAATGCACTTTTGAGATCGTTCTGATGCCAGGGGCATTTTGGTAATTTACCACCCCGAGAGGGGTATTTTGGTAATTTTACGGTGTTAAGTTTTTCAAAGGACTTTTTAGTCCAGAAGTGTAAGTCAAACACCTGAAAGGTTGTTTTAAAGCCATCCCCCAGGATTTCGGGCCATTCCAAAGTCGTTAGCTATTTTTTGGCCGAACGGGCTTTTAAGCGCTCGATCCGGACACCGGTTCAGGATTTTTGGGCGAAAAGTCCGTAGAACTAGACATAAATATTAAGTGTGTACGGGGGCAGAAAGGTGTTGAAGTTACTTATACCGTGTTGTAAGTCTGATGTGAGTTCATATGCCTTGCAGGAGATTATGGCTGGAGCTGGATGGATTGATGAGCACGTCATGGCCGGGGACGAAGAGGAGGAAGATCCCGAGGAGGACCCCTGGCCAAATGACGAGGAGCCCGAGGAAATAGATTTGTCCGGACCAGAGGATGGGGAGGAGGAACAGGAAGAGACTGAACCTGAGGTGCCGGTGGGATTTGTGAAGGTGCATAACACCGTATACCGGACACATCATGTGGAGAACTTTTGGAAACGAAGGTATATTGAGGTAGTGAGGGAAAGGGATCACCTGGTGTATCAGGCGAAGGAGATGCGAGCCATGGAGGGGCGGGAGGTAGAAAAGTTAGAGCGACGTCGTCGTGAGGAGTTGGCACGAGCGAATAAAAGGGAAGAGTATACCTTTGATTTGGGAAGAAGGGTGGTTCGGATGATGCAGGATGGGTTACGAGAAACTCATCCGGCGAGGCCGATGCCGAGGGATCGGCGCGAAATGCTCCTCGATGAGGAGTATTGGTACATGGCACTCGCTCAAGAACGGAATAGATTTTCTCCAGATTAGAGCGAGAAGGAAACGGAGGGAGGGGTAATGTGTAAAAATGTATAAAGTTGACTAACTAGCGTTGACTGTTGATGTATATATTTGTATAACGTTAACTTTATGCTATAACTGTTGTCTGTACCAAATGTTAATTGTGTTTATGTTATGAATGGCTCGTCAATTGTAGGAAATCCTGCTGCACAGCCAGCAGCGGTATTTGATGAAAAATATTTTCCCTAGCGATTTTTAGGGCGTCTAAATTAGGATTTTTAATGAATTTATAAAAAATAGCTAGAGCTAGATTTTGCCAAAGTGCGAAAAAGAGACCCTAGCTATTTTTAAAAGATCTATATCAGGGAAACATTTCAGAGTTTTTCAAATACTGGAAAGGGGTTAACTGATACGCGGAACCTTGAAACTTTACACTGTAATTTAAAATATCAAGCCAGCGCGATTTAGCGCGAAACTTTTATGAGAACCCTAGGATGTTGGGAAGTTCCATCCCCCAGGAATTTGGGTCATTCCGAAGTTGTTGGCTATTTTTTTGGCCGAACGGGCTTTTAAGCGCTCAATCAGGACACCGGTTCGGGATTTTTGGGCGAAAAGTCCATAGAATACTTTTTAGATCAAGAATAAATTCGGGAAGCTTAAAATAGCATTTCAATGCACGTTTGAGATTGTTCTGATGCCAGTGGGCATTTTGGTAATGCGTTGGTAAGCTAGGTTAAAGATCCATTTATAGTTTTGGAATGTAAATATTATGGATACTAAGTTGGTTTACGATTATATTTTGTTCTTAGATATATGGATTTCAACGCCGGACCTCATGATACATCAATCCTATACGATGACGATGACCACGTCGCGAGGGACGTATTTGACGGTGTCGATAGGGGTGTTTTGGAAACAATTCAAAGCACAAGTCACCACGATGAGTGGGTACTAAACGAGGAACAAATACAACTATTACACCGTCAAAATCTATCTATGTTCACCGATCCCGGGATTTGGTCTCGACACGACGATTGCCTTATATCCGCTCTAGTTGAAAGATGGAGGAGCGAGACGAACTCATTTCACTTCCGGTTTGGTGAAATGACTATTACATTAGAGGACGTCGGATTTATACTTGGAATCCCATGTCACGGCAAACCCATTACTTCGAGCAAAACGTCTGCATCCATAGCGAAGATGGCTAGGCAGTATTTCCCGGGAATTCCGAGGGAAGCTCTTACAACGAACGGCATCAAACTTAAATGGCTAAGAGAGCAGTATGGCGTGCTACCGGATGAATACACTCCTCACGATTTCGTGACGTATACGAAAGCATTCCTTCTGTATATTATTGGAGCCATATTACTTCCTACGCATTCGAAAAACACGGTGCATCCGAAGTATATGGTGTTCTTGGAGGATCTTGAGGAGGTATACTCGTATTCGTGGGGTTCAGCTGTCCTTGCGCACCTATATCGAGCACTGCACAAAGCATCGAGAAAGAGTGCAAAGTCCATTGCCGCCTGCCTCACTCTATTACAGGTTTGAGCATTTATTGTCTTGGTTGACGTGTCAATATATTCGTGCATCAATGTGCTAATTCCAGATAATGTTTGCATTCACAGGTTTGGTCTTACGAGAGGCTACCCACGGGTCGTCCACAACCGCGGGAATATTCTGATGAGACGTGGCCTAGGGTGTGGGCCTGGGGGCCTACGACCAACCGGAGGAGACGGGTAGACCCGCACCACCATCTAAAGTTCTATCGGGGGGAACTAGAGATACTCAATGCATCCCAGGTGACATGGCAGCCATATAGCAAGGTGATGCATCGGTTGGATGAGTGGTGTTGGCAACTTCCGGTGTCGTACGTGCTGGCAGGTTTGGTTCGGGTGCCGCTTATTCACTTCGAAGTATGTGAGTTTCAGATGCCCGATCGAGCTATGAGACAAGCTGGCTGTCTACAAGGGATACCAAAACCCGCTGTAGACATGCGGTCGTACAGGAGTGGTCGAGGGCCGAACTTCGAGGTGCCTGATGCCTTGAATTTGTTGAGTGACGAGGTGCAACAGTGGAATACCTGGCAAGAAACATATGATAGCCTTGTATCGCTGAAGGCCGACAGCATCAGCATTGAGGAGTACCTGCAATGGTTTCTCAAGGTGACGCGCACGAGGGTGAATCGCCCTTCCCAGGCGAGGAAGACATCGTATGCACCACGTGAGATCTATGACCAGTTCTGGGCATTAAACATTGTAAGTCAGGCTAGTGTTGTTTCAATTTTTATTTGCGTGCCTTATCTACCATGCCTGAAATGATTAGCCATATTTTGTATGCATGTTTTTTAGGTTGACCAGGGCACTGAGGTGTTCAAGCAGCTGGAGGGGTTTGACTGGTTTGTCGCGCAGGCTCCTGACAATCTCAAGAGGTCCATTGAGAGGTACAAGACTGAAGTTCAAAACTTTAGTCTTGCGTACCGGGGTTACCAAGGGGAGCCGTCTAGTCGCTTGCCTCCTGACGCGTACGACCATCAGCCCGAGAGTCAGGTGTGGGAGCCGTCTACTCGCTTGCCTCCTTCCGCGTACGACTCTCAGTCCCAGAGTCAGGTGTGGGAGCCGTCTACTCGCTTCCCTCCTGACGCGTACGACCATCAGCCCCAGAGTCAGGTGTGGGAGCCGTCTACTCGCTTGCCTCCTTCCGCGTACGACTCTCAGTCCCAAAGTCAGGTGTGGGAGCCGTCTACTCGCTTCCCTCCTGACGCGTACGACCATCAGCCCCAGAGTCAGGTGTGGGAGCCGTCTAGTCGCTTCCATCCTGACGCGTACGACCATCAGCCCCAGAGTCAGGTGTGGGAGCCATCTACTCGCTTGCCTCCTGACGCGTATGACTATCGGCGCCAGAGTCAGGTGACCCAAGTAGGAATCCAGGCATCGCGCCCAAGCATCCGGTCGGATAAAGGACAACCGACGAAGCCATTGAGTCCGGCCAAACGGGATTGGATCGACCGGCACTACTTTGGGCATGAGCCAATCGCTACAGCAGACTTTCCAGTTTCAGGATTCCTAGCTCACTCTGATCTAAGACTGTTGGCGGCAAACACAGATATTTCAAATTTTCTTATTGACGCGTATATAGATCTGCTCCGTGTTAGAGAGCTAAATTATAACACCTGCCAAACTTTGAAGCTCAACATGTATGCCTCTTTTGTTATCCCCTTCATGGTGAATAGCATGAAGGAGTTCACAGAATGGAGGAGGACGCGAGGGACAAGCAAGGGTGAATGGAGACCATCTGCAAACGTGCTTTCCTACTTGAACGCGGACTATCAATGTCACGCAGCTGAGGCGAACCTAATCATGCTACCTGCTCTTCATGCAAGCCACTTCTTCCTATTAGTTCTTTTTCCAGAGAATAAAGTGGTCCACATATACGATAGCCTAAGGGAAGACGGACCTGGTCGGCAGCTGGCGCAGGTGTACTCCACGTACATCAATGCGGTGGTTAGTTTATATTTCTTGACCTTCGCTCATTGTCTATTCTTCTTGTTATATAGGCTTGATATCCTTTTTTATTGTTGGATGCAGACTACTATCATTCCACTAGCGTGCCGACATTTTAAGGGGGAAGCCATCACGAGCAAAACAATGATTGATCCTTGGACGGTCGTGACAATACAAAACCGACCAAAGCAATATAACAGTCATGATTGCGGGATTTACGTCCTCAAGTACATGGACTACATAGCTCGCTCGGATGTGCTCGAATATGATACGTGGTCTCGAAACGATGCCCTGACGTTTAGATATAGGATAGCCTGGGAGCTGAAAAAGGGTGTAGCTAGACGCCTTCCTTACCATTATCCTGATATGTAATAGACGTTCGTATGGATTATTATTACTATTGTTGTATTTTGGATATTAAGCTTTGAAAATTGAATTAGCCTTACTATTACTATTGGTGCATTTTGGACAAATGGGCTAACTAGCGTGCCCAAGGTGCAATGAGCAAAAAAAAAGTGACAAAAAAAACTACGTAATTTTTTGGAAGTTATGAATTGGGCCCCTAAAGTGTGCCCGAACAGGGCCTTCGTAGGAAAACCCAAAAAATAATGTGTCTCGTTTTTTCCCGAAATTGATACAAATGGGCTAACTAGCGTGCCAAAGGTGCAATGAGCAAAAAAAAAGTGACAAAAAAAACGACGTAATTTTTCGGAAGTTATGAATTGGGCCCCTAAAGTGTGCCCGAACAGGGCCTTCGTAGGAAAACCCAAAAAATAATGTGTCTCGTTTTTTTCCGAAATTGATACAAATGGGCTAACTAGCGTGCCAAAGGTGCAATGAGCAAAAAAAAAGTGACAAAAAAAACTACGTTATTTTTCGGAAGTTATGATTCCACAAACCAAATCACAAATTTAATCATTATAAAAGTTCAATTTATACAACTGAACCATTAACCCTAACACTCATCATCATCATCGTCCTCTTCGACCATACTGCCAGGTTCGATACCTAACACTTTATAATGGTTTCTCTTGTCATGATCAGTCATCTTATTACACAACGCACACTTTCGCAATTTTTTTTGACCCGTTGCTTCTTCAATCGGATTCTTCATGCGTATTGCTCGTTTTCGCCCTTTTGTTTGAGAAATAATCGGATCAAAAATGTCGTCCTCCTCACCTTGCAGGCTAGTGCCGTCAATGACTGGCTGTGAAGCTCGATTGAGCGGTCTGTCTCTTCTTTCCGGTAATGCCGCCCTAAACTGTGCAAGGTTAGCCTTATCCCGTGCGGCTGCTTCAACTTGATACCTGTACCCATCGAATGTTGACGCTGCATCCAATGATAAACCGTGCATGATGTTACAAAGGTGATTATATCGCAGCGTCTCAGATTGCTCGAAATCAACTGAAACATTGGGCACGTAAGGAATGTGACCGTGGACTCTATTGGCTTCCTTCGTCCACCGTTCCAAGATATACTGTGGAGGGATTTCATAAGCATTCTTGGCGCTAAAAACCCTTAACGCGTGTCGACAAAGTATACCTTTATGCTCAAACAGTTGACAGTTGCAATTAACCAACCCGGTGTCCTTACAAACTGCAACGGTAAAATGTCTTCTGCTCCTCGGAGCCGACGAAGAGCACGGATTGGCGAAATTCGTCACATTTGTCAACGCATAAACCTTGAGATCTCTGGTGGAATACTCATGCAACTTTGTCATGCTATATTGATTCGACTTTAGCAGTTCCTCTTGAAACTGTCTAAACATTTCCTTTGTATAGACTTGAGCCGCATGAGCCTCCAAAGGTGAAAAGACTACTATGGCTCTTTCTTTGTAAACTGTAGCCGCGTCGGCTTCTCTCTCAAGGAAAAATTGCCTGTCAAGAGCTTTCTGCATCTCTAGTACGAACTCTTGTATACTAGAAGAATGGCCTACGTACCCATCAAAGAATGCATTCATACCTTCGCTTCTCGAGGTCGTAGTCATTCCGGCTGCAAAAAACTGCTTGGTGTAGGCACCGACCCACTGTGTCTTGATCTCATACAACGATTGTAACCATTCATGATTGTGCAAATAGTAGTCATCCATTAACTTGGCCCACCTCTCCTCGAACACGTCTACCGTCAATGATTTCTTCACACATGTATTAAAGTCAGTCTTGAATGTCGGATGGTTTGCATATACATTGTGAAGCCGTTCGGGATATTTGTTGCTTATGTGCCATGTGCACAGGCCATGGTGAGTATCTGGAAGGACCTTAGCGATTGCATTTTTCATTGCCAGATCTTGGTCGGTGATGATGGTCTTTGGAGGAACATGATACATTGCTTTAAGCCACGTTTCAAATAACCACGTAAATGACTCCTCCGTCTCATCCCTAAGCAGGGCAAAGCCAAACAAGATTGACTGATAGTGGTGGTTCACCCCGGTGAACGGAGCAAAAGGCATAGAGTACTTATTTGTGCGGTATGTGGTGTCAAACGTCACAACATCCCCAAAATTTTGGTAAGCAGCTCTAGAACGGGCATCCGCCCAAAATATAGTACTAATGCGGTTCTCATCATCCAGTTGGAGACTATAGAAAAAGCCAGAATTCTCACTCTGAAGGTGCCTAAAGATATCAAGTGTAGCTTGAGAATCACTCTTACCGAAAGACTCTCTCCTCTGAACACGAAGTTCATTTCGAAGGTCTACTTCGTTGAAACTCAACTTGTCAATCCCCCCAACCTGGCTTGAGAAAACCCCCATCATTCTAGAAGGTGGAATTTTAGCCTCGTCCATTGTAAATATCAGTTGTCTGTGTGCCGCGCTTATTTCTCGGTGTTGATGAATTTGACTAATCTTACTAGGGGTCATCAACTGATGATTATGGCTCAACTCCACTCCCGTCACAACCCAATGGCTTTCATTTCTCCGGTGTACTGCATACACATGGGCCTTGCAGCCGGTACCCGGAAATGTGTCCCGTTTTCTTTGTCTTGTTGGCCCTTCGTCACTGACCTGAACAACCGGGGGTACATACGGTGCTCCTCTATGACACTCAAATAGTCTTCCACAAATTTGATCTGTATTCGCCCGTTTTCTACTCGTCTTAATTCTAATACCGAAACCTATCGTTTTCGAATATGCTCTATAGTATGCTTCAACTTCGTCCAGTGTTTGAAAAACTTGACCCAAGTAAGGTGGATCAGAACCTTCACAAAAAGTATTTCCTCCAGTTGCATCCATATTGATACTGAAATCTAAAAAATAAAAATGTATATCATTCTCAACAAGTCATAGAATTAAATAAAATAAAATTAAAATTATTTCCTCCAGTTGTGTTACAATGTTCAATCACCAAAATACCCCCGGTAAGCGACAAATTTCGAAATGCCCCCGGGGGTTTATTATCACCCTAACGCCCCAAACCAGCTTCAAAACAATCTTTCAGGTGTTTTACGTACACTTCTGGACTAAAAAGTCCTTTGAAAAACTTAACACCATAAAATTACCAAAATACCCCTCTCGCGTTCAGTAAAATTACCAAAATACCCCTCTCGGGTTGGCAATTTACCTAAATGCCCATTTGTATCAGAAAATCTCAAAAGTGCTTTGAAATGCTATTTTAAGCTTCCCGAATTCATTCTTTATCTAAAAAGTATTTTACGGACTTTTCTCCAAAAAATCCCGAACCGGTGTCCGGATCGAGCGCGTAAAAGCCCGTTCGGCCAAAAAATTAGCCAACGACTTCGGAATGGCCCGAATTCCTAGATCTTTTAAAAATAACTAGGCTCTCTTTTTTGTACTT
>JAVXUP010003678.1:0-57265 GCA_033070095.1 Escallonia herrerae | reverse complement strand
GTTTCTATATTTGCAATTTGAGTCGTGAATGTTTTTTTAAAGCGGGATCCATAAGTTATACCAGCAAATCTTAATTGATTTATTCAATTTTTTCTTCTCTTAGCAAAACAAAAAACAAATTTTTTATTTCTTTAAAATTTGTTAGTTGAGATTCAAAAATTAATTATCTATAAATATCGCAAAAAAAAAAAGGTATTACGGCTAGAAAAAAAAAAGAATTGTGGAGCTCAAGAAATAATTTACTTTTACTTTTTCATGTGAGGACTCTCAGTATAAAATGAGGACTCTTTGATTAAGAAAATGATGATGGTGGGTCCAACTTGGCAAAGCTCTGGGCCCAGTTCTGTCCGGTGCGTGCTCACGGAACAGTGATTTGACATAAAAATCATCAACTTTAACTTGAGCCTCTGGCATGGCCCACTTCTACATATCGGGCCTCAGTTCCTTTCTTTAGGAGGGCCCATGTTCAGGGAGCTGCATTAACAATCCACTTGCCGCATCTGCTCAACTTCATGCGTGAGCTAACTTATCGGTTTCGTTGGTGAACGGAGGTGAAAGCGGATAAAGCTGATACGTATCGAATAATAAGGAAAGATAAAATAATAGCAAGAAGGAGAAAAAACAAAGGCCAACAGATTAAGAGGATAATCGAGAGCTTAGCGTTCGTCGTGAAGGAGGCTCGCACATACATGACAAGCTCAAGTTGATCTAAGAGTTGAAGTAAATGTCAGACGACCGCTGAGCATGCAAGGCACTCCGGCTCCGGCAAATGTCAAACGGCCTCAACTTCCTACTGAAATTAAAAGCAGTTTAGACATTTTCAGCACATGAAAACTAGAACAAGCACAATACATTGAACAAGAATAATGGAAGTAATGCAAACGAGTTTCACTATTTTGTTGAGGTGCACGTGTGAGCCGGGTTAGGCGCACATAGAAATAAACATAAACGTAAAGGCCAAAGGTTTATTGAATTAAGCTCTTAGGTCCAATTCGATTGATCCCATATGTGGATTTTCACAATGAACACTACTTTCATAATATGGTGTCAGGGTCTATAATTGAAAAATCTGAATCCGTTTTATTTGATCTTGGAAGAACAGAGATTTTAACGGAACAAACTTACCACTATCTTAATGAATGAAGTAAAACTCGCAAAACCAGTTATCTCTAAATGTTATGCAACATCTACCCATGTTTCACCACACGAGTCGGCAATCCAAACATCTATCACACCTAACTTATGTTTCTCTTTTTTCACTTTTCTTAAATGTTAAACCGGATATGTTGCCATACCATAGACAATTTTTTAGGAAAAAATTTGGCTGCTACCCGGGTTAAAAGAATCTTCCTCCTACCCCTCATGTAACGACAATTGATGGTTGCTAAATGTTTTTAATGACTTTTATTTAGTGATGCTAAAAAAATACTGTTAAGAGTTGTCGCTGAAAGTGTTAACATAAAAGTTTTAGCGGGTATTAATTGTCACTATATATGGGGTTGGAGGAAGATTCCTACAACAGAGATAGCAGCCAAAATTTGTTCATTTTTTATCCCCCCCCCCCACCCCCCCCCCCCCCAATAGGGTTTTCTGTTCTTTCGCTATTTTTTCTCTTTGTCATGCCTCAACAACATCAACCTCCACCACCAGAACAAGGGCAAGCCACCTCATCTTCTCCGTAACCTCCCTCTTTGCCTGAACCGTACATCATCATGACAACGGCACTACCATTACTTCCACCGCCAATGCCACCTAGAACCAGTAGCAGAGCTAGAAATGTTGAGCGGGATGGGTACTTGATATTTTTTAATTATTTTTTTATGATTCAGTAATAAAAATATTCCTATAGTCATGCCCTGATATGTTTGTCCATATTTTTTTCGTAAACAAAAGTTAAATCTCATGGAATTATGTCAATTATCTAAATTACTGGAATAATGGAATTCAATGTTGGTTCTGTCAAGTTGGCTCAAATTGAAGCTCAACAGAAAATTTGGGCTATTATAGGCCCAATTGCTATTACTATTAATCATGGAGACTATAAGTTCCAAATTCTGAAATTGAAATCCCCCAATTCCCAATTCCCATTTCCCAATTCCTAACATCTGAAATTAGAAGTTATTAATCTCATAATTCCGAATTGAAACAAAAGGTTACTCATTACTAACAAGAGTTAAAAGAATTTAACTACGTAAGCATCAAACAAATCTTATTGCGAAAATCGTTGTCGTGACCTTCGGATGTTCAAAAAAAAACCACAAGAGTCCATCGTGAAATTACCGTCGGCCAACAAGCAGCATTTCAAGTTGATTCAGGTCAGCACATCTCAAAAACAAAATAGAAAAACCTGTTCCGTTATAATACCAATCAACGGAAGCAATTTTTACCCTAAAGCCACTAGATGATTAGCTCGACTAATTGAATCTTACGCCAGATATGAACCGGCCGGAGGAGGGGAGGAGAAAACAGGTAAGAGCAGAGGTGGAGAATGGGGTGTAGCATCTAAAGCTCAGAGGCGGTGTGCGTTGTGACCTTGTAAAGTGTAAACTGTGTAGTTCAATATGTTGATTTTTATGTCTTTATTTATTTGGAGTTCAAACTTTGCTTCTCTTGTGTTTATTTGTATAAGTTTAGCTTTTAAAATGACTAAAAAGACATTTCTTTTACCTGTTCCTAAAATTGTTAGTTACTTGAAAATATAAAATAACAAAAAACCATCTTCTTTAAATATTTTTAGGTGGACGCTTTTATCATTATGGGTTAAATATATCATATGAAAATTATTTGGAGGAACAAGTGGGCACTGGATCACAGGTGCCACCCACTAGCTTCGCCACTGCTTGAAACTACCACCAGCCAAAATGCCATGGTGTCCAGCACCATGTAGCCACCACTCGAGTCCGCCATTGTCCTGCCGCCCTTCCGCTTTCCCTGCATATTCCCTCTCTCTTCAAAATTTCACCAAACTAAACACTTTGTGCCGCCTCCACCCTTAATCTCCATCACCATCACCGCGAACTCCACTGTCATCTGGCTATCTGCTACCATGCTAAGCCACCGTGGATGTTGAGAGAGAGAGAGAGAGAGAGAGAGAGCGAGAGAGAGAAGGGACACCAAAGTTCAATCAAAACCAAAAAAATGACTTAAAAAGAGTTAAAAATTTCCAAAGCTACTGATAATCGCCATAAGAAGTTGCTTATGCATAGCTAAACATCTAATTTTCCCTTTGAAGTAACCATGATTATTGTGCTAAAGCGCTATTTGGATTGGATTGGCAAGGAAATCAAACACAATTCAAAGCAACTCAATTAAGAGCTGGCACCAAATTTCAAAGTATAAAGACTGCAAACAAAGGAAGAAGTGTACACAAACCCCTTTTTAGCCAAAAACAAACCCTAAAAGTAGTTCACGCACACCAAAAAACATGGTTTAAAGAAAAGATGTTGCTGCTCGACAAAGAGAGGAGAAAGGCCTTCTAAATCAAAGTCCTCAACCTAACACAAAGATCAGCAAAGTGCAGCAAACAGAGCTAAAACACCTGCCGCATTGCCAGTGCATCGTCTATGAAGTAATTCTACCTTACATCTCATTTTCTTGGACTAGGATGACAAATACAACATATAAGACAAATACAGAGCACTCCCAGTGCAGTCAGTTTCGTCCCTCTTCTCTTCCCCAGGTGGATGAAATATATGAATGATGAAGAAAGAAGGAAAAAACACACTGCATAAGAAACAATATGATGAAATCTTGCTATCGTTTATCTTTTCTATCATTTCTGCCTCTTTTCCTAAACTCTCGTCTCTCGGCCGAGTACTGTTTTTTGATCAATAAATTGTGCATTGCTGTTTTCACAGCTTCGGCAGCTGCTGAGAATACCTCTTCTTCGACGGACAAATTTCCCTGCAACTTCAGAAGCAGCTGCTCCCCCCCAGGAATCTCCTTATCTGCTACTATGATTGGCTCAGGCTCAGTTGATTCTGCAGCGTTTTGGCTGAAACCAGAGATAACCTTCACTCGAGCCAAAGATGCAGAACCAGAACTCTGTGAGCTGGAGACACCCATGACCATCCATAACAGACCTGATGAAAAGGTAGTTCCTAAGCTTGTTGGAATAAAGGATTCTCCGGTGATAGAAACCACCTGTAAGAAACAAACGTGAAGAAAATATATATAGTGAAAAAAAAAAACACAAGGCAATAGAAAGGTTTAAGCTGTTTCTAAAAGTACCACAGAGCGATGCAATTTAATTAAAATTGTACACCAAAATTCTTTTGAAAGGCAATGACTAACTTTTTCTTAGAATAACTGTTGAAATTCGTCCCAACATGATCAAAGTATTGCTCAGAAAAATAAGCTAGAGGAGCAGTGTGAGAAATTGTTATGCGAACTTGAGTTTTATCAAGCCAGTTCACAGAGCATTCCGTTTGATTGACAAGGTACTTACTCTGGCAACAGAAAGGGTTTTGGCAGAAAAGTTGCAAGCCAAAAGCATTATTCCTCGAAAGCTACAATAAGAAGAAAGAGATTCTCTCAAAAGCTTGAGGAGATGAATCCACAAAACCATTAAGAAAGCAAAATAATTGTCTGAGGGCCATCAAAAGACCTGCCTTTGAATTGCCACGGCAACTAACGAACCATCAGGAGTGGTACACAATCCAGTGACAATAGTATTGCTCGCTTCTTTTCTTCCATTAGACTGTGCAATTCCTGCCTTCATGAAACCAGAGAAAATTGACACAGAAACGGTTGGCAATTGGCAGAAATCAACTAGGGCGTGACTGGAAGTAAAAGAGTTTAAACTCCAAGGCCAGTATAAAAATAACTAAAGACGCAAAATCTTTCATAACGCTTCCCCCCCAGCTCACCAAAATGCAAATGAAATCGTTTTACACCACCTCTAAGATATAGGTATGATGACAAATCTTCGTACCACATATGATGCATTAGAAGGGTGCCTCATAATGTAAATCAGAAAGAGTGGAAAGCGGAAATACCATAACATCAAAAATTATTTAAACAACTTTGCTACCTCTGTTCCAACTTCACAGGTATGAAGAAGAGATCCGGAGGTAAAATCCCACAAGCGAACCTGTCAAAGATAAAAATAAGTTCTAGGTTTTTTGCACGCTATGTTGTGTTCCAAAATTCATGTATGAATCATTTCAGGAGTTAAAACTGCTTTCGACTCATTCCCCTGGCACCAAGTATTAATTGCATGCAAGGTAATTTTTTAACTTAAGAGTTGCTCAAATTACAGTCCATTATAATAGAGGTTTTCCATCTAGTAGGATAAAACATGAGGCCATGGAGTACACTATGCAAATTCAAACGTCCTTTATAATTACTCACCGTTGAATCACCACTTCCAGAGACTAGTAACCCAAGTGGATAATCCTGGCAGCACATGAAGGTAAGGCAAGACACAAACCTGCCAACAAGTTAATGTCAAGTGATAGCCAATAGTAAAAGACCGAATCAGGTCTAAATTGATATTCATAGTTGAAAGTCAATGTCAATATATACATTTCATGTAATAGCCAGTAGCAAAAGACTGAATCAGGTCTACATTGATACTTAAAGTCCAATTGATATGCCAAGAACTATGCCTTGCCAGTTACGACAAAAAGCCAAGTCCTCATCTGCTGAAACTCTATTTTCCTCTTTCGTGAGATGGAAAGATGATAAACATCAGGTGACAAACTCACTTACTCTGTATGAGCCAAGCAAAAACTTTGTATCTCATGGGCTCCATCTAATGGCTTCTTGGGAAAGGCAGTAACCTGTCATCGGATAAGGAATAAATATCGTCAAGAATATACTTCTAGCTAATATGCTGGTTATATGCTTGTTTTAATGGATAGGGAAGTTATATTACACGTATTTTGAAATCCCGATCAGCACTCACAATGTACTGTCCGTCTGGTGAAAATTCCTGCAGGGCAATGTTTTTGTTTGAAATCCAAGTCATGAGACGTTCTAAGCATAGTTGCTTAAGAAACTAAGATGCAAAAGGCTTCTGGAGCTTGAGCGCAAGGCAACGGCACACACTTCATCAAAACGTGCAAACTGTATCCAGTGTACCCAAATTTCTATTGCATCAAAATCAGGCGCTTACCATGCAGCGCCCTAAACAATTATGTTTCAAGAGATTTCCAGCAGACAAAATCTAAGAATCTGATGATAACTGAGTAGGGGTAAGAAAAGAAGTCAACCCTACATCTAAACTGTGTGCATTTGTGCCGCGTGCGTGTAGGTGCGAGATAGAGTGTGTGTGTGTGTGTTGTGTGACTGTGTCACTCTTTGATTTGGTCAACCTGAGTTGAAATCAAGCTTCTTTGAAATAAATGCCCTTTTCATAAAGTAGAGCATTACTACGATCGCAGCCCTGCTTTAAACAATGGCATAACTAGCAGCCAGACCTTGGTGCTGCTGTACTGAATGGTACGAAATGTTGGATAGCTGGAGTGGAAGCAAGGGACTCATGTAACTAACCAACTAAGTGAGAGAAAAGCCAGTTTGAGCATAATTGGTTTAACAGTTTGGGCTTTTAGATAGGCAAAGGAATTCAAGGTTTTATATTCACGAATTCTTTGAGGGACTTTCTGACATTTTTACCATTTCTATTGACAAGTGATCAGACCAATTCTAATACATGACATACCAGGCTAGTAATGATGCTACAATAGTGAGCAAGAAGTGGTTCGGCCTTCTTACAGACTAAAGCTTGGTTTTCATGAATACCATCCAGCTCCACCACCCAAACAATTCCAAATTTGTCAGCAAAACAAACAAACCGACCACCATTGCTAATGGCAACTGCACTCACTCTCTTCTCAGATGACCTGTTACATTAAAACAATCGAGTAATTCCAATCGGAACAAGTGATGAATCATTCATTTTTTGAGGCTGGGACATAGTTACACTGTTGAATACGATTAAAATGTAATTCTAATTCAGGAGCAAAGACTGGATTAAGAACATCGTGTACTGGGTAGGTTTATAAAAGCACTGGTCAACAGAAGATTTCATACATAAACCCTATGATTGGCAAGACATATATATATCGACTGCGTTCCAATTTACTAAGAAAGAACTTCATTGACTGAAGCTTATCATGTATAGCTTCAGCTATATATACCAGAAGTTTACTATATAGGTTTAGCACATCTTATAGCTTTCAAGTATCGGACATATTGCCCTTACATTGAATCTGTCTACCCTATTTTTATTCTCATGTACGATCGCTGGAACCTCGTGCAGTGCTGCTGCTACTGGATTATAGTTTACTATAAATTCAAAAAAAAGGAAAAGAAAAAACAACAGAGCATCTTATACAACTTTGTACAATGATAAAGCCGATACCTTCGTTGACCCACATTTACGCTTTGAGCTACCAATTCAACTATACCGATCATAATTATGCTGAAACTATATACTTCCCAAAGAAGCCCTAAAACTAGAAGGCGTATCTGATATATCATCAACACGATCCATCCATCTATTTCAAAGATATTTGTCCCCTTTAACTTTGATTCCTAGAACAGAAATCAAACACGTAAATATTGACTTCGGTCGTGGTCTCTACCCTAGTTTGACTTTTCAAACAATACTCATCCCTCCTGTAGTTACTATATGTTCAACAACATTAAGTCAAGTGACACAAATTATGCAAGGGAGAAGGCGTAAAACTTGAAGGGTTGAGGACTTGAACTTACACGGAGTATAAGCAACGCCACGAGTCGGTGGACCAAATCTTGACTAGCTTGTCGTCACCAGCAGACACAAAGAGCTTCCCGTTTGCACCGAAACGAATCGCCCTTATTGAATCTTTATGAAGCGGCTCAGTGGATTCGTCCACCAATGAAACCGAACAACCTTCTCTGTTTTGAAACAAATGATAATCAACACACATAAATACACTAAAGCTACAGTCGACTCAAATGAATTGCATTTTATTCTGCTTACTGGAGATTGAAAACGCGAAGGTCGGAGCCGACGGCAACGGTGACGTAGTGTTGGGCGGGATGGACGGAAATTAGGGCCGGTGCCACCTCGGCTTCTCTGCCCTGTTCGTTCTCGTCCTCCATTGTTTTACTGCAATTAGGGTTTTGGTGGTTTGATTAGGTTTTCGGAGGTTTTGCGTCGTTCACCTTTTGGGCTTTAGAAAATATAGGCTCGGGTCGAGTCTACATTAAGAGAGCCCACTACGGGCCCATTGTAATGGATATTCTTGTATTTTCGTGGTGCCCTGACAATAATTAGCAGCCTTTTATCTGGCTTATGCAAAGTACAATTTCTTCTTGTTGCGACAAATCAAACTGCTAAAGATCACATTCTACTCTAAAGGGATAACCTTTGCTACATGATGGTGTCACTGATTACGTGGATATTCAGTCGGTCTTACTTATATGAGTTGTTTCAATTTATTATTTAGTATTAAGACGATGTTGAGAATTATACAAAGTCATCTGCATATTTCAAATGCAACTCTTGATCTACATTGTGCTATATTATTGCAACGAGTGTGCACTTACCAACTCTCTAGTAATATTGCCTTCCATATGCCCGGCTTTCTTAAAAGTGGACTTGCTTAAAAGGACATGGTTAAAGACTGGCTGCTAATAAATGGCACCTAAATGAATTTTAACATTGTCGGTTGAACCGACAACAAAACAGCAACAGTAATTAGGATATAGTTAAAGATTTATCATTTTGCTGATAAAAGGAACAACAAATAACTAATAAATGCCACCTAAATGAATTTTAACAGTAAAAGATTGTCTATATAAACTCGAAAAATCGACGTACAAAATCAACTTTCGGCAATAAAAGTACACTCTAAGCGCAGCGGTTCTAGCAAAAGATTCTTATACCAAGACAAGGAGGTAAGAACAAAGGAATGATTTCCAGGATAATACATAATAATGCATTTACCTGTCAATTCCACACTTTTTCAAAAGGGGGGAGATGACGGACGTAAAAAGTGTCCCTCCCAAACTTCAACAGAAAGCAATATAGTTTACTACAAGCAAAACAAGGAAGCTGCAATAAGCTGCTTCCTTCTGTTTAGCGCAGAAAGAGAGCAACAAAAGCAGATCACCATAGAAAGATTTAGACCTTATATTCTAAGTTGTGTACAGCCAACAATAGTTCCCCGGCACTTTGTCATGGGAGCCACCGGACGCCAAATTAGTCTCTCACTCCCAAGCGTCAACACATCAACATCAGACAGACTCTCGATGGCCCAGTTCCGATCAGGCCCTATCACCCCTCCGATGAGATATATATCATCTCCCAAGCCTATCATGGCGAACCCGATTCTTTTGCGAAACTTTTCGCTTAGCGAAACCACCACCTTCCACGCTCCTCTCTCCTGCTTGTACATGGAGCCATGACCCATCACATACAGAGCCCCCTGAACCACTGCCATTGGACCCTGGAGCCAACCGTAGTCATGAACTGTCCAACACTGCGTAAGACTATCCAGGACCTGCACGGTAGACAATCCCTTGTGCAGTACATGTACCTTGCCCCCTATAACCACTCCCGAGCATGCAGAATTGTGAGTAAGGTGGAGATCAGGAATTGGGTCCCATACATTTTTCTCAGGATCATAGATCTCTGCTTGAGAGATCGATTTCCTGCAGCTGGTGAAACCACCTGCGACAACTATCTTCCCACCTGTTAGACAGCATGCAAACATGGCACGAGGAACAATCATAGATGCACGCTGGGCCCACTGCCCGGTGAGGAAGTCAAATGACCAGACCTCGTTAGTTGCAAAACTTCCATCTTGATCACCAGTTGACGGGTCAACAGCATCGCTGCCACCACCCAGCACGAACAGCTTTCCTGCTGTAGAGACGACACCAAAGTGGGCAAGATTTCTCACTTTCGAAGGGAGAACGGGAAGGATGCTCCAAAGGTTTCTCACAGGATCATACAGCTGCCATTTATTCTCGGGCTCAAAGGCGCACACGCATAAAAAGTCCTCTGACAAACCGACCTCTTGGCGAGCTTTGAATAATTCAGCACTGTAAATGGCCGCTCGCCACGAACGAGAAACACGTTCCAACAGAGGATGAAGGTATAAGGGAACCCGTGCAAGGCACCTGAGTGCAACAGCATCAGGGAGACCTTCAATAAGTCCAGACATTGTGGGTTTCTACTGCATCTGTTTCGGTGAACAATAAAGGTAGTTTGTTGCTTGGAGCGAAAACAGTGCTGGGATCCAAAATCTGAAACATTAGAAAAACCACACAAGTTACAAAATGAAACATGTGCAGCGAAGCATTCCAAAACTTAGTTTCAGACCAAAAGTTGAGTAAGAGGGAAACAACATATTTGTAGAACACATATCTATCCTCTCTAGACAAATACCAGCCCAAAGAGCCATGGCAGTGATCATAACATACAATAAAATCTGTTTTCCCGATTAAATCGTCTCTTTGTCTGGTGCTGCTTCTTTATCTTAGGAATCAAATCCATCTAGACCCAAAAATACAGCAGTTGTACCATAAGCCATCACATATAAATCCTCATAAAATCCTATACATCAAACCATGGTTATCAACACTGGACTGGAGTGGCGGGTCGAAACAGTTCAACCCTGAACCGACAAGTTAACTGGTACGGTTAAAGTACTGGAACGGACAAGCAAATCAAACGAACCGTCACGGACTGAGTAGCCTGGATAAAAACTTCATCAAACCAGGCGGTAGGACCGGTTAAACCCAAAAAGTCCAATCGAAAGCTATTACTAAATAGAGCTATAGCGAAAGGAGGGACTTGATCTCTAGGCCTGGTGCCAATGAATGAAAGCTCTGGCCACAGGAGCAACTTTATGCTACTATTTGGTGCTTCTTTTTTACTTCAAGCGATATCTATGATTTTTGAAAACTTCAGTTTTTTATGGTTGACACGTGTAAGGTCACCGAGAACTTGTATGTGTATATATTACACACACCAATTTATGCCCCAAGTTCAAAGAGTTTGCATGTTCTTGAGCAATTTCTTTTGGTTCTACCACATACTACCTATACATATTAACAAATAAGCAATTGAACCAGTAGTTGAACCATTCAATCGCTGTGTTCGGTACGGTTCTAATAACAAAATTACCATGAACAAAATGCTAAAAATACATTTGAATTATTCAACTGTCAAATCAGTGATAACGAAAACATTAACTATAGCGTACAGACACTTGACCATTGACAACCACCTCCCCCCCCCCCCCCCCCCCCCCCAAAACAAATGTCCATGCACATCTAAAAAACTAAAATCCCATTGCCCAAACACCACTTTCTTAAAAGAGGAACCACACTTATCTCTTCACTGACTTTTTCTAGAAATTGAAATCTCGAACATGCACTCTTGCGAGGTGAATCGCAGGAAACTACAGCAAAATCCATTAAGACATGCACTCTTGCATTAGAATTACAAGTAGCAATTTGAATGCACGAATCCATAAGCTCTTTCCCTCAAAAGTAAGCTATCATGAAAACTTTGTATTATGCTAAACATCAGTTAAGCAACTATTTCAAAGAGCATATTCTTTGTTTCTCAGACTCTAGATTCCGAGAAGATCTTTATGAAAAGAATCGAACGGGACTTAATTGAGGCGAGTGTGAAACAGTTAATATGGTTGCATGGAAATCCATAAGAAAATTAGCACATTTAACAGGAGTTACATCAGATAAACTTACAAAGCACCCAATTGATAGTCAACTGTACAGCCGAGAACCTGGATGGTTCATCGAATGAAGAAATGACTGGGATAAGGGTCACTAATTCAACTATGGTGTGATTATTACTCTAATATAAACACAAACCAACAGAGACATTAAAAAGGCTTCGAAATTTCGAAAAATGAAGTACACATACACATCGTGTCAGATTTATATGTGCCCAAATTGCCAGTAAAAAGATATGTATATATTTGCTCCTTAGCAAACATGTGTGTAACACAAATATTTAGAGTGAGTGAGAGTATATGTGTGTGAATGCTGATTTCTTATTTTTGGTTCACAGCTAAAACCATTTCTCTCTGGTAAATTTGTTTACCAGAGTTATGCACGCGTGTTATCTCTGTGTAATGTTCACAGGTCAATAGGACATTTTTTTTCATAGCTGATCCTTGATATAGAGGGAATAAATTGAGTCCAAAAGAAAAAAAACAAAGAGTATGTAGGGAATTACTTAAGACATTTACGTATACATCGCGTCTCAGCGCATTGTTCATAGGAAGTAGCCATGCCAACTTGTATCTGTGCACAAAATTAACAGGTTGCAATGGCCATTAATGGTGTTAGTAAGGAAGAAGAAGAGGAGCAACCATTAGAGGTGCTAAGAATACTAATCTCCAATCTAAGAACAAAAAGATATAAAAGCATGAAATCTACGAAAGACCAAGGGGAAAGAAATCAGGGTATTAATAAACTCCCAATAAAAACATTATTAACATCCAAGGTCAGATAAAAAGCCCTAACTACTTCTAAGCCAGACTTTTGCCTACGCTTGTCATAGATTTTGATCCTTTTCTGTGGTCCGTTAATAACTCTGCAATATTATCATCCTGGTGTTTCAAAACTGGTCAAATTACGATGAAATAGAAAGAGTATGTGGGTGACAGATTGCTATACACCCCCCCCCCCCCCCCCCCCCCTTTCCAACCCCCTTCCCTCCTCCTCTCATTCTCTTCCTTTCTATATTGTACACTTCTATAAGCAGAATTGTTGGTGGTGAATTATGTGCAAGGGCCGTTAAGGATCAAGAATGGTTGTATAAGGCAGAGTTGAGGACAATGGCGATAGACTGGTGGTTGAAGACATGTCTTCTCATGGAGATGGTTAGGACGAATTGATGATTGTTTGCTGGCCATGGAAATAGTTTGAGATGGGTGTAGTGGCATAATGAGATGCTAGGAGCCATTGTGGCAGAATCTGAGGGAGGGAGGGAGAGAGAGGGAGAGGCGGGGATGGGCCGGCATTATGGTGAGTATACGAAGAAAGGATTGTTTCGCAAAAGATGAAGATTCTTTGGTGGTGATCTGAGGACTTTCTGCTTTGTTTATCTAGGACTGTTGATGTTCTATACAGACAGAATTTTCCATGAAAAGAGGAAATCAACATGTGTGCCCCACTAATCTAACGACGACACGAGTTTGGTGAAACCGCATATTTCTCAAAATCATTGCAATGGAAAATATAAGGGAAACATAGTTGCAGCAAAAAGATAAACTTTCAAAAGAACTAAGAGAAACCTCCATTGACCACAAAAAATGGCATGCACCACAGACAAGACTTCAACTTTTGACAATTCCACCCCTTAGATCTCTATTATTTCTCAGCTCCCTCCCCCACCCTCTGATCCCCCCCCCCCCGATTCAAAAAAAGCTATCAAAATTCCAAAGATATATATATATATATATATATAAGACTCATGGAGTTGAGGGAAAGACTTAACCTTTTCCTTCTCCTGTACAAGGATCAATAAAGAATACAAGCCATTGATCATCTTAGACATCATCTAAGAGTCATGTTTATGAGTCTTACAATTTTATGCTATCCTTGTGATTCAGTTCTTCATGACACCAACTTAAGTTCCTAGATATGATCATAAACCTGAAGCAAACACCAAAAGGAAGCTCTGAATTGCCAGATTCAACTCCGCCTTTTCGTAGGAAGTACCAAAGACAAAGACGAATCCTTTGGTTCGCTTAAAGTCTCCATTTAATGGTTGTATTCATGTCCAGGCTCAAAAAGTTTGTCAAACTAAAATCCGAAAGCATGATAAAGTCCAAAACTTAAATCACAAGATAAAAATCAAGGATAAAAATAATCATTGCAATTATTCTTTTGGGGAGGGGAAGCAATTGAGGACAGAATAGAAACCTACAAACAAACTGCTGAAAGAGTCAATAGCAATCAAGTCATTGGCTCTTTCAAGGCTAAGATCAATGTTAGCGAAGGACAATATCAACTTCAAGGCTAACATCATAGTTGCACCTAAAATTTGTAAAATCGGTCCTTAAAAAACTTTAGGATCAATAAGATACAACTTAAATTCAGAGGGAACAGTGCAAACGACCCATACTTGCAAATAGGCCTTTAAGACCAATTCAACTTGAAAAGGAGTTATTGTTATTCAACCCCTGAAATAGTAGGCCAAGTGGGACACCAAGCTGGCAATTCAGATCCAAAAATGAGGGCAAATCTCCCTCATTCTTCTCATCCATAAAATGCAAATGTCAGAAGCATACAAACTTACTTCCTCTCATTAAGTATGATATGCAGATTAAATTCATCTTAACCTCTAAAGTTATTCCCCCTCAGTAATATGTTTTGCTTGCTACAGCCATTTCCCACCAAAAAATTGCAACCCACACCACAATCAGACCATCACCCAACTCATTCTTATAAAGCAGTCGGCCCCAACTTCGTATCACTACTATAATGCCTTCCCCGATCTCACTGCCACAGACCTTCCACCACAATCACTGCCCTCAACAAACCCTACAGACCAGCCCCACCTCGAAACACCCTCCCATCATCAAAGATTAAAAAATGACTAATCAGCACCACCATAACTGCAAAGATAAACCCTATCAATTTAAATCCAAAATACGAAGACAAAATCAAATCAACTTATAACCCATATCACCACTATCTATCATGTAATGGGCTCATGAGTTCAAACATTACCACTCCCACCCCACAGACACACACAGAGTAGCATGTACAAACCACCATCGCACTTAGAATTGAAAACATCTGAAGAAAGTTTCGAAAACTTTGTAATCTGGATATGTAATTCAAACACTCTGGGATATGATTTTTACATTTTCAGGTGTATCCACACTTTACTTACTACTTGATATGTAATATGACACAGAGACACACAGGTCATGGTTTCATCAACAGAATATCTGTTGAATTCGAGCAACAAATTTAGACGAATTGTTAAATAAAAGAAATGCTTGATGTCCAGTCAAATCCTGGGATAAGCTTATTTAAAATGGTACACAAGCAAGCACTTCAGAATTGTGAACCATGTAATGTAGAAGCCCGATATATAAAAAGCTCAAGATCATTGCACATCTCTGCCCTAACAAATTTGGTGACTGAATTAAGTTGTATCAAATTAAGAGAGCCAGAGTATCTATAATATGTCAACCTGTGGCAGAAAGGTAATGAGTAATTCACTACCATGTCATACCTAAAGCGGTATAACAAATAAGTAATTAATATCAAAAGAAAAACGACAATGAAAAACAATATGAAAAGCATGGAAATAGCACGAATTCAGTATTCTAGAGTAAAAGCAAAATCACTCAACCCAGCGAAACAAGGAGAGCATGTTTGCTATAGTTCAAAGATAAGAGCGGCTTTAAATGGATAAATGATTTGATGTAAATGTTCTTTGCATTTATCCACAAGAGAAGCTCAATCTCTTGTTCTCACCTACTAAAGGGGGCAATATTCTTTTCACCTCCCATACTGCTTCAGTTAATTCTTGTGTCCCTGGTTTGTGTCCAGCAGCCAGCTTACTAGCTTAAGAAACAAGGTTTGAATACTCTCACAATTTTCACACTTAATATTAGCACTCAACATCAGAGTAAACTTCAAGCGCATTTATATTTATGCCGCCAGAACACTCCGCACTACTTATAAACAGAAGTATCTGACATTTATAGGCAATTCAACAATCAGCAAAAGCATAAACCACCCAGAATTAAAGACCAAAACCTAAAAGTACAATCAAATTCCTCCAACTAAAATCAGTGATCAATTCATGCACAACTGGAGGAACTCCAACACCTAATAATCGAATTTAAGTCCAAATTTCAATAAAAGATGGCAATGTTGTACAAAAAGGAAAAGCTTACTCTAGTTACAGATTTAAGCGCGAAACCGCTCCCAAATAGTCACTAACACAATGGCCGGATCAATTCTTAAGCTAATCTGAATCAATTGCGGTTGAGATTGAAAGAAAGGAAGAGAGAGATGGGGTATTTTTACCATTAAGCGCGAACCCACTTCAAAATCAAAATAATGAACATTGGGTTTCAAGCGAATAGAGAATGGAAACCATTTTACTAAAACAATTCTCAATCAATTGTGGCGAATACACGTGAAATATTAAATAAAGGGAGAAGGATATAAGAATTCACCTTGTGGGGAGTTGAGAGAGACACAGAGTATTACACCTTCAAGATTACACAGAGTAATTCATCTAGAAGCCATAGAATCTGGTAGCGTTGTATTGCTGAGGCGTCTTTCCCTCTTTGTTGCTTTTATTTTTTATATTTTGTTTTTCATAACTATTTCTAACCTAATACATATATAACGTAATATTGTACAGTATTTATAAAGCATAATAATTTAACAAATTTATTTCATAACATAGATTTATCCAAATTTCATGATAACTAGTTTTAGGGGGGCAAATATTTTTTTTTAACAATCTTAACCTTCATTATTGGATAGGCTTATTACGACTGTATCGAGATGTTACTATTAAACATTGCTCTCCTCGAATTATTCGAATTCATAGAGAAGAAGACTTTTTTACTTTTATATAATACGTCGACGATGATAAATATATTTACGTTTTTTTTCTCTTCTAACTCTCATTTTGTACTAGTCACTCGACTCTTTTTCGTATATCTTTGTTAAATCACGGGGACAAACTGCTGATTGCTATCCACGTTCTTTTTGTTATAAAAAAAAAAAAAAAATTCATTGATCCTACGGAATAAAATAGGCAGTGAGCATATTAAATGGTTTTTGGATGCTTTGACATTTCAGTTGGCACGTGAATCACACCCACTCTAATCATTTCAATTTCATGCTGTCAAGTTTTCTTCTCTCCTTGTATTGTTGGTTGGGTCTTTTCTTCCAGAAATACTGGTAGACCTGGTTCCAATTGTGTCACAAGTGGGCGATAAAGAAGATTGGAAGCCATTATCATTGAGGAAGAATCACAGAAATGATGGAATGGAACCCATTGTTCCTCCATCCATCTATATTCAAGCAACATCAACAAGCAAACCTGTATATATCTTTATTTGCTTATTCTTGATGCCTGAAATTGCCCCCTTTAAGTACATCCAAAGTTGGTCTACAACTACACTTGATTTTCTTTCAGTATTAAGGAACATTGCGGTTATTAAAAAGTTATGGGGTAAGGTCATGAATTACGAGTGCAGAATTGGAAGTAAACCAACTTTGAGTTGAAAAAAGAATTGCATTTCCATATATATGATATATCTTCACCTTGATTAGCAAGGTTTCCTTTCGTTCACTAACGGGTCATCTTGATGAGATTTATACTGTGCCCTTGTGTAGATTCATGTGGAGGAATGAGTATTGTTCCCAAACACCAAGATCATTTGTGTCCATTAACATGTTTTCAAACAAGATATTGTGTACGAATGGAAGCCTCTTGGCTCTGTTATTACATAACTGAAACGAAGGATACAAATTCATTGTCATCCAAGAGCGACGGAATGAAATAGTTACCCACACAAATTCAGTTTCATGATCACTCTCCTACTAGTGAAAAAGGTGATCATTACGATAACGCATGAAGCTTGTAGCAGTCGAAAGCTTAGAAGCTGGAGATAGCTGATGCACATTTTGCAATGAACAGAACGAAAGCTACAAGATGAAGGGGCGCTTTCATGTTGCTTCCACCGGATGAGGAGCCGTTAGTTGAGGGGACAGTCTTTGATCCTGTGCCTGCAGTCATCTAAAAATTAGTGTAACAGTGTCTTTAACTAGACATGTACAATGAATTTAAACATGAAGAGATTGAAGGATGAAATTTTTAACTATCGACTAAAATCTATTCCTGTAGCAGTCTAGGAAAGAAGGTTCGGTCTGATCGACAATTTCCATCTTATTGGCTGACAGACACCACCAGAACTGTACTCTATGAACGCCTGAAATAACGTATCTTTGCTTCATTACTTTTTGAAGCTTTTTAAGGTGTGGAAAATTTGAGTCTTAGTTAGTGTCACAGATTAGTTCTACTGCAGTTACACATCTGCTATATTACTATACCCGATGGAACATTTGGCTCTGCTGGCTTAGCTGGAATTTCAGGTGATTCATTGGAAGAATCTGCTGGAGAGGCCGTCGGAGAACTTTCTGGGGTAGCAGCTGAGGGTGCAGGTCCATTTGCAGCTGCTTTTAACATAGGAAAATAGGTGGGGTTAGATAAGTTAGCCCTTTGTGCTAAAACATTCTATGCATGAGCAGAACACTCGAACTGTAGCTTACCATTGCACTGGCTAAGTGGTGGAGTCTGCACTTTACAAGCACCAGGGAGTGCCAGAGCAAGAGTTTGATTTATGGCGATACCAAGAGAGGCACCACCACCATTGAGCAGTGAGCAAAGGCACTGAGGCTGTGATTGAACGACACTGGCAAGCTGCGAGCAACATGATGACGATGGTGTGGATGAGTTTCCTGAAACAAACTTTAGGCATGGGCTCATGCCCATGAGTGCGCTAGTGCACCCCGATTGAGCTGTGGCTCCCCACCATAGCATGGCCACAAGGGCCAGGGCTAGACCCACATCAATCCCTTTTGGAGCCATATGGTACTAATTCAATTCCCAACTCCCAGGATATAAAACAAAACAAGAGCGAAAATATGTAAGCGGCTATGTGCGTTTGATGCCTTGAGATTGAGCTTATGGGAGTCAAAGAAAGAATTGAATTTATAGGAGAAACTCGAAGAAGAGAGACAGTAAACATAGGTACTTTGGGTGGCCTACTTTTCCTAAAAAGGGGGTTCCTTTTTGATATCTAAGCAGGTTGCAACTGTAACCGGTGCAATATTTGTATTGGAGCTACAATATTAGATAGCTTATATAGTACGTAGATGTGCATATGTTTTAATAATAGATCTGGTGTAACTGTTTAGGTGCACCTAGCAATGTGCTCAAGCGATTCCAATATCAGATGGTCAGATACAAATTGATCTCTCCTTGCTAATCAACTTAAGCTGGAAATAACCATGCAAAGATAGAATCTTTTCTTCCTAATTCTAAGAAGTTGTCAATCACAAAGTCAATGCATACTCAAGGCTCTTCTTTTTCTGGAAACACCCCACCCCCCCCTCTTCCGCCCTGGCTGAGTTTTAAACCAGAAAAGAAGAAAAACAATTGACCAGAACTAGAATGTCTACATTCGAAAAAAATCACCAACAAATAATTACCTAAAGAAATCAGGAGCTTGTCTCATATTTATCGACTGATGACATTTAAGTTTAAGTACAGTGTTCATGTTGCTAGGCCATTATTGCTATGAGACGTTTAAAGAGGCCAGTATGGAGGTAGTAGTTCGTTTGATATGCAATTTTCTATTCTTTCTACGCAGTTTTCATAGGTTTGGAGACAATGGTTAGTTGGTAGCTTCAATGTATGGCTTCTATATTATGTATGCATGTATGTCGATAAACGTTGCTGCTGTTACTCTGAGAGGGAATAAAGGCTACATTCCAAGTGCTCATTGCCATTGTGTTGCTTCCTGCACTCCAACAGCAATTTCTACATCACTTATTTTTAAGCTTTCTACATATTAGACTTGTTTGTTTGCGTATAAGATTTACTGATTCTAATTTAAGCAAGTGTATGAAGTTGATTAGAATCAGTTAAAACAGTGATGATCTCTGCAGTTCTACTACTTTTTTTGAGTTCAGGACAGAGATGTTATGTTGTAGCACTAGATTCACTAGTTGACTAGTTCTTTCTGTTTCCTTGTTAAAAGGATTAGTATATAAAAACAGATGAGGCGATTGCAAACTGCTCTTGGTACAAGAATAGGGCATCAATACTTGCTCCAGTGTTTACCAGAACCATCTCTTAAAGAAAAGTTTAGTTCACATAATTATCTAGTGAATGGTTGGACCTGATGGAGAAGTAAGTATTTCTTAATTGTCCTGTGGGGATCTTATGCACATATCGAATTCTTATGTGCAGCTAGCAATGTGCTCCGGTGAATTGTAGGGCGTTTTAGGGTACGAAGAAGTCTATTTTGAAGTTCTAGGATTTGATAACAGAATAAATTTTCTGGTTGTTTACCCAAATTGTAGGGCGTTTTAGGGGACAAAGAAGTAATAGTTCATTCAAATTGTGATAGGTTATTGGTGATACAAACTCTTAACTAATATATTATGAAGGTGAAACAGAAGTCCCATGACTTGTACATCCGTCAAACACCAAAACACATGATACAATCACAACTTCATCCCGGAGGATGGTGAAAAGCCAGCTGTGCAATTACAAGTACTCTCTAACAAGTAGGGAACTGAATCACTAATTCACTGTAACAATGCAAAAGCTCAGAATCTGGTTGCTGTCGAACCGCACGATGCAACAAAGAGAACGATGACTGCGAGGTGAGGGGGCACTTCCACGTTGCTTCCGGGTGATGATGAGCCATTTGTCGAGGGAACTGTTTTTGACCCTGCGCCTGCATCATTCACACACAATCAGCATGAATAGCTGTTCTACCTTTCTTGTGCGTTCTTAAGAAACAGTCCACTTTCTAGAAATGGATTGTGAAGTTGCACAATGTTCCCTACTTGCCTACAGGTCCATAATATTATTACATCTTGATATAAAATCTCTTTTATAAGGACGGAGGGAGCAGAACTTCGCTTGAATATTCTGTGTTTATGATGCTATATTACCTGATGGAACATTAGAAGAATCTGATGGAGAGCCCATAGGAGAACTAGCTGGCCTAGCTGCTGAAGGAGCGGGTCCATTTGCAGCTGTTTTCAACATAGCAGAAAAGTTAGAACGAACTTAGACAAATGAACCTTTAGTGCAAAAAAACTAGAAAGTAAAAGAAGGAAGAATAGAAAAAAGGAAACTCGAGCTATACCATTGCATTGGCTAAGTGGTGGAGTCTGCACATTACATGCACCAGGGAGTGCTAGAGCAAGCGTTTGATTTATGGCTACACCAATTGAGGCACCACCACCATTGAGCACTGAGCAGAGGCAACTGGGCTGTGATTGAACGACGCTGGAAAGCTGCGAGCAACATGAAGAAGATGGAGTTGAGGAATTTCCAGTAATGAAATTAAGGCATGGGGACAAGCCCATGATCGCGCTAGAGCAGCCTGATTGAGCAGTAGCTCCACCCCATAGAATGACAACACAACACAAACCAAGACTAGACTCGTCTCGATGCCGTTGAAAACCATTTTTTTTCAAAAGTTTCGGCCTCAAAATATTTATAGGTAGGGAATAAGAGAGGAACTAGGTAATGAAAGAGGAGCGATATATGAAAGGGTTGATGAGGAGGAAGGGCAGGGTATATAAAGTCCTCCTTGGAAAGGGAAAGCAAATAGGTTGATTTGGGTGGCCAACTTCCAAACTGATGCTTTCTCCCTTTTTAATTACCTTAACGGCTTAAAGAAATCAAAAACTGGGTTGTTAGGAAACTAAAGCTTCTTTTTAAGTGGAAAGGATGCAGATATTGCAATCAGTATCAGACTGCGGTTCGAGATCTTAGTTAGCAGATTACATGCTGATCTGATCGATGATCTTCTTAATAAGCTACTCTCTTATTTGTACCAAATTTGTGGTTTTCTGTTTATGGGTCCACCCAAAAAGAAACGCAAGATAAGGTGTGATCGTACATTATTAGCATGTTAGCAAGTTCAGCCGGAAAAAAGTCTCTTCGCGCTATGCTAAAAATTTGAGACCGTTAATCACCAACATATGAATTAGATGCTTGCGTGTGAGGAGGCTACGTTTGTCACGTTGCCCAGGCTCAAGTGAGATCCAATAAATCAAAAGTGCCCATTTGGCATATGCAGGTATAACACTAGAAGTTAAACGTAAAGACGTCAAGCAAAGAATGCTTTCAAAGCGATACTTAAGGTCTTATTTGATTCACCACTCACAAAATAGAAACCGTAGCTCAACGAATTTGAGAAAATTGCATAACACAAGCAATGGCAAACCTAACTAGTTGAGCCTCCATCTTTATGATTGAGTTAGTTAAAGTAGTTGAACTCCAGAACCCACTTCAAATCTAACCTATTTTTCCCTCCAAGCTTCTGCAACCCATGTAACTATAAAACCACGTCCCAACCTTACTCGAACCTTCAGCTTTCTGCTCCATAATCTTCCCTTCAAACCTCTGTGCGCGCTTCCTGATATGGAGTGTGCCAAGGCTATTCCATGTCTAAATGCAGTACTTGCGGCGCTACTAATTCTATCGGTCATTTCAGTTGAAGGGCAAATCAGCACACCCTGCACGGCTTCAATGATCACCAGCTTCACCCCATGCATAAATTTCATCACCGGAAGTACTGGAAACGGGGCTTCACCAACCGCAGGCTGCTGCGATTCGCTAAGGTCTCTCACGAGTAGCAGCATGGACTGTGCCTGCCTTATAATTACGGGGAATGTTCCCTTTTCTCTGCCAATCAACCGGACGCTTTCTATTTCACTCCCCCGTGCCTGCAAATCTGGTGGTGTGCCAATTCAATGCAAAGGTATTACTTGGCAAGTTGCAATTCCTTTATCATGTGCTAAAATTGATGGTTAGTCCATCTCTAACCACCCGCATATGATTTTGCAGCCTCTGGTGTTCCATTACCAGCTCCAGGTACAGTCTTAAACGCACTCTTACTTTTACTTTTGGTACCACGTTGTTTTGATCAACTATTCACTCAAAGTTGATAATTGGCAGGTCCGGTCTTATTTGGGCCAAGTCCTTCACCTGCCGTTGCTGCTGCTCCTTTTAGTCCGAGAGGTAAGAAACACTAGTTCTAATCTTTCACCGTTCAAGTGGTCTAATATAAGCATGTCTTAACCCCCTCCCAAATTTCTCGTTAGCTTCAAAAGCGTCAGCCTTGGCGCCACCACCCACTGAAACAACTGAGGAGATACCACCAGCATCCCCACCAGTTGATCAGATTGCTCCAACCGCAACTCCAGGGATCCGACCAGTGCTGACCCCTACATCAGCTGCCGATCAATCCTATATTTCACCACTTCTTCTCCTGTTGTCATTCGTAGCACTCGTTCCATTCAACTACTACTAAGTCGTACTGCGTGTTGCATCTTTTGTTTCGGTGGTGTTCTCCTTTATTCTCTATTTCAGCTCAAATTGTTTAAGAAAAATCAAGGATGTGTACATCAATTGAGTAGTTGTTTGACGCTCAATAGACCAACAAATGGTACACTTGCTACCTCTCTGCAGTGTTACTTTAAATCAGTGAAATCTGTTCCCGAGGAACATGAAAAAGCAATAGACATGGCTTACTCATTCAGGTGCCATTAGTAGTTATAATCCCTGCGATTTCAAATCAACCTGCGGCTATGAAGCTGCTCCTTAACAATGAACAAGAAACGTTCATACAGAGGGACATAACTAGGGAAAATAGAAGAACTGAACGGGCCAAAGATATCAGATGCAAAAAAAAATTCATGACAGAAAAATACTTGATACTGAGAAATTGCTACACTGATGCTTGTCCAATCATATGGGACCAGAAAAGTTAAATACCGGCGAATGAAATACAGTGAAATTTTCATCCACTCCTCCAAAAGTCTCAGGCTGTAGGAACACTAGTATCCTTGATTGATTCACGCCAAGCATACTCCCTTGCACCATCCTTGTCAACAATTTTAATCACAAAGTTCGGCGGAGCCACAACCAACCTTGATCGAATCTCTATTATGCATTTATCCACCAACTCTACGGCCTCTTCCACTGTCATGTCCTTGCGGTAGTGTCTATCCATCATTGCGAGAGAAAAATACGATCCATAACCAAATGCACCTTTCTCAACCTTGTGAAGAGATGCAATGTAATCAATGTAGTAGAGTGATGGGCCTGTCTCCTTGTCATACCCAGCCATAAGAATGTTGACAGAATATGGGTTCTGAAAATAAGAATTCAAAGATTCAGCAACATCCGAATATGGAAAGCTACCTTCTAACTACACAATCTGTATAAAATTTTGCTTGTGATGCTTCGTTCTTATTGTAAGGGGATTTTGGTTAGATCAAAAACGAATCTTTGCATCAGTCCGTAATGAGACAGGGTTTATCTTTCTAACAGAACTCCCTGCTTACAAGTTCCCTTGTGTTGCTTCGTTTTCATGATATCACCATGATTTAAGGGGATTTTGGTCGCATCAGTTGACAATGGATACTAATGCCACATCTCGACAAAATTACCAATCTTGTAGCAAATCTAAGTAGAAAATACATGAAACATGGTATCGCAGTTCAGACAGATTACAAGACCTTGTCAAATGCTAAATGAGCAAAATATAAACTTGCATGGTAAGATGGAGAAGTCAAGTAAAAAGGTAACTATAGGAGCTATCAAGCCTCCACCACCGGTACATATATGCATTAGTGCATATATTGTGGATTACTGTGAATGTTGACTAATGAGCCTACAACTTTCATCTTAAATAGGTCTCATTCCTAGGCGATTTCTCTGCGAGTTATAATATCTGGATATCCCCCAAAAATGAAACCTTAGTTGCAGGATTCTTATAGGTGGGCCACGAATCTTCCTGAGATTCTCGAATTTGCTCCCAACTTGGAAGTTTGTTGGGAGCGCAATACCGGGTGAGTTGGGATCGCAAGCTTAAGTAGCCTCAGATTCTTCCCAATTGCTGGCACAAATTTTCTCATGGACCATCGTTAATGTATATTTAAGGTTATTCAAAGAGAAAAAGGAAGACAAAACTGTCTAGGCATTAGGATAAGAGAAAGCTAAGCTTTCGTGGTTCAGATATAGACTAGGGCAGGTCACTTTGCTGGGAGGCAGAGAACACGTGGGAGTGGGTCTTTCGTAGTCCTTTAGTCAAATGATGCATGGCTGAGGGGTGGGCACGTCAGGCTCTTATATGACTGGTCTATCAGTCAACAAGCTTTCTGCAAGGACTTGACGCATAATATCATACATTCTGCTGAACGAAAACATAGAGCAGCTGGGTACTATAATGTTGAATAAACAACAAACAATATGTGTCTATATAGTGTATATATTCTAGCATAAAATGCACATAATACAAATTCTTAACTGCATAGAAACATAAATAATATTAATTTAGCAAAGGCACTCCCTACTCGGATTCTTCTAGGTGCTTACACTCCCTGCACCTACTCCCGCCCCCGCTCCACTATATGCAACTAAGGTGAGTTCATATCATGTATCTGCCTATAGATATCAGTTTGCGTGAGTGCGTGTGTGCGCGCGCAAGCGTGCAAGTAATGGCTTTTGTAATCAGAAGGCTGTAATTCGACAAAAAAAACCACCCAAAGATGACTTATTGTCATGGTAAAGCATTTTATACCTATTCTGATGTGATACAAAACTGCAATTTCACCCCAAAAAAGGCACAGAAATGAGCTAAATTCACATAAACTAGGAGTAAACAAAATTAACAAATATGAAAACTAATTGCATCTACTAAACAGCAGTCAAAAATTTTAGAAAATGCCCCTTCTAAGCCCCAAAACATTCCAACGGAATGCTCTACATTAGACAGAAAGGAGCCATCCCGAAAAACATTATCTTATCCTCTATATTAACAAGAGAAGCTCTACCACCATCTAGGGCATTACCCAAACAATGCCTAAAAGAGCCAAAGCAAATTCTATAGCTCCTCCATCATGGGGCGATAGCGATACTAAAGAAGACAACCTACATTTCCACATCAAGAACAAATAAACACCAAGAACAAATAAGCTAAATAAGGTAGTGTTTGAATACCATTTGGATTTCTGTTTTTTTTTTTTCCAGTTTTGTAAACTGGAGAAAAAAAAGCGTTTGGCACACTTTTTATTTTTTTTTTCTTCAGTTGAAAACTAGTTTTTAAAACAAGGAGGTTTTTGAAAACTCCCATTTAGGAGTTTTGGGAATTCAATTTTGGTTTTTGTTTTGAGACCACCGCCACAGCCACCGCCGGCGATGGCCACCCCGCTGGTTACCGCCATGCCCCAGCACCGCCACCGCAACCACAACCACCACCACCACCAACGAAAAAACTCAAAATAAAAACTGGGTAATCAAACACCCAAAAGAAAAAATTCAAAATAAAAACTGGGTAATCAAACACTCATTTGTTTTCGTAAGGAAATAAAAACTAAATTGGTTTTCGTTTTCGTTTTTTTGAAAACTGAAAACCAAAACTGGAAGTAATTTCAAACAAGTTGGAGAAAGTTATACCAAATAGGTTTAGATCTGAAAGAAGTATTAGCAGAAGTTGTTACTTTGCTAAAGTCAGGAGATGGAATACTATAGACAGAGAGACATGTTTAGTTCGAATTTGATGATAAATATTTGATTAGCTGGATATAGCTGCCAAGGAAGCACATAATTAACCATGAGAGGAAAAGCAATTGTCATGTGATACTAGCACATAGCACCTTCAGGATGCTACCAGCCTTTAAAAGGTGAAAAACAAATGGTAAGTTCAACTTTGCTGCAGTAACCTCCTACTACAGAAGCTCGGCTCCCAATCAGAAACCTTGCACTCGCACTCCAGCTCAAGCTCCCAGTGCCGAACCTTAACACGGTAATGACCAGAGATGCTCCTGCCCCGGAACACCGCAAACTCCTGCTTCGTTCAACTAAGATCCTTACTGGTGCTGTTGTACAACAATCTGAAGACAGTTTTTAATTCCACTACAAAAATCACTACATTGTGTAGCCCTAACCACCCAACTTTGTATATTTTGACTATGTATCATTTCCGTCACGTTCTATCGTGCCTAGAGTGTAACACTTGGCCACTCCATTGTATGTTGCAAGTCGATCAACTAATAACTTTTGCTTTTTCTCGCAAATCAACAATTCATCCATTAACTAACACACAAAATTTGCTATGCACATCATCTTCAAGACATTTAAACCGTCAAATTGCATTAAAAAAGGCACCAAAACCCTAAAATTAAACAAAACAAGATGGCTCAACCTTACGCAGAGCGGTGGCGAGCTCGCCTCGAGTGAAATTAGCAGCGGCGGCGGTCGTCAGGGGGATTCCGTTACGGAACTGATACAAAGCCACATTCTTCTGTATGTACTCCGTGAACTGCGCTCTGCCAAAAACATTCAAACCACAAAGATCTAGTGAAAATCCACTCCAATAAGACAAATATACAAAGACACACACCAGATGGGCGAGAGAAAGAGAGAGAGACCTGTCGCCGCTCTCGCCACTGGCGCCCAAGAGCTTGTGGGAATCGAGGACCATGATCTTGTCCTCGTTCGACTTGTGCACCAGTATGCTGTGCACCGCCGACGAATCTGCCACTACTAGAGCGAAATCGGCGCCCACCAATCCGAAAACAGACTCCATTTCGATTTCCGATCGATCGATCGACTCTGCTGGCTACGGAAGTCAAGGGCTTGCGAAGGTACGAGAAGAGAATGAACTTCACAGTAGTTAATCGGGTTCGGGTTATGTACCAATTGGATTGAGTAACTAAACTTGTGTAATGGGTAACCTCTAATATATTGACCAAAGGGCCCAAAGCTTTCTGGATTGGGCCGGGCTAGTGGGATTCGGATCCTCTACCACCCATTCTATGCCTTACAATGGATCTTCGACAGTGGTAGAGTTTCCTCCTGTTGGCACATTAAAATTTGGAATAATTGTGTAAAATACATCTGTGGTTTGGAAAAGTTGCAAAACGACCCCTCCCGTTATAAAAATTGCAAGAAGACATTTAAGATTTAAAAAGTGTTACACCCGTCAATAAAACCATTTGTTTTAACCGCGTTTGTGGTAAACATGTCTGGAGAGCAAGTATCACTGCTAAATAATTATTGGAAACCCGTTTTTGCCCTTAGATACCTCTCTTGTAGCCAAGACCTAATTAGGGTCGGCGCAAGAAAACAACGGGAAAGTGGGGAAAGGGAGGAGAAGGGAAGGGGGAAATGCAGGGGACCAGGGGAAGGGGAGAAGGGGGAAAGGCAGGGGACCAGGGGAGGGGGAGTCGCGTTTGTCACCGGCGACGGTCATGATAGCGCCGGGGAGAAGCACCGAAGGCCAAACCAGAGACCCGCGAAGAAGACGGCCGGAAAACCAGAAAAAGATTTATCGGTGACGGGACCTTGACAAATCTGTAAATCCGAAGGGAAGGGGGAAAGGTAGGGGACTAAGGGAGGGGGAGCCGCGGTTGTCACCGGCGATGGCCGTGACAGCGCCGGGGAGAAGAATCGAAGGCCAAATTAAAGACCCAAGAAGAAGACGGCCGAAAAACCAGAAAAAAATTTGTCGGTGCCGGGACCTCGACAAATCTATAAATCTGAATGGAAGGGGGAAGGGGAGAGGAGGGGAGGGGGAGCTGCGGTTGTCATTGATGACGGCCGTGACAGCGCCGGGGAAAAGAACCGAAGGCCAAACCAGAGACCCGTGAAGAAGACGGCCGAAACACCAGAAAAAGAGGCAAATCGAAGATTTGTCGGTGACGGGACCTCGACAAATCTGTAAATCCAAAGCTTAGGCTGGGAAAATGTGAAGCCCGTAAAACCCCGCCCGATTACATGACCACGACAAATCTGCAAATCTGAAGAGAACATGCCCTTCACCGGACAGGAAAACCAAAAAACAAGACCAATGTGCTTATATACAGGGGTAGTTTAGGGAATTCATTAATTCTGTAACGAGAGTTGATGAGTGTAACACTTTTTAAATTTTAGATGTCTTCTTGCAATTTTTGTAATCGGAGGGGTCTTTTTGCAACTACCCCAAACCACATGGGTATTTTACACAATTATCCCTTAAAATTTTAAGGATGGTGATAAAATTGAGATAGGCACCGATGGAATTGAACATGCGATGGAATGGAACGTGCAGTCGATGATGGGTTGGATGTCACGGCAATGAGCGTTGAACTAAATACGGCTTCACCGAAACGAACTCGAGATGATATGTCATATGGGTTATCAAACCATGGTGCAAAGAAGATTAAAAATTTTGAACCAACTGAGTCTCGACTACAACCACCTCGGGCAGGTTCCATCGTCTCCCCTTTCTTTGACTTAACTTTCCTATATATCAATATATGTATTGCATTTGTTAATTATCTTTATGTGAACCTACCCGAGTCTCTCACGGTCTTCTTATCAAACCCTAAACAAGTCTTTTAGTTTTCTTCCTGTAGAAATTGACTTGGGCATCAGAGACCTCTGCCGAACACTCGTTAGATGTGACGATCGCTGTAGTGTAAATCATTCGCCATGCTACAAGGTCCTTTAGATTTTTACCCGCAACAAGCAGTGTGGTAGCCATTGAACTAGTGCCCACATAATGCTACATGGACAACGTCATTACTTTTGTAACCACGTAATTATACTCCATGAGTTCAATGCTTGCACTTTAGATATACATGACCAATCTAAGAAATATTTGCATCAGTCCCAATTATTTACACTCATTGGGTATATTTTATGATAACCGCTGAGTTATGACTTGTTTATCACCACATTATTATTCAGTACAAAAGCTACCAGATTCATTGAGAAAAATATAAGTCCACAAATCCCTATCCCAAAAAGGATCCATGCAGTACCAAAATTAATTTCGATGCGGCATTGTTTCGGGAAGATAATTCTATGGGATGTGGAGTAGTCGTAAGAGAGTGTAATGGTATAGTACTAGCAGTTATGTCTAAGAAAATTCTGTTAATATGGGAAGCAGAGCATGTAGAGGCGGCGGCTTATGAAGTGACAAAATTTTGCTTGGATTGTGGATTTTTGGTTTGCTCAACTTGAAGGTGATGCATCTAGTATCATTCAAACTTTGACTTCTTCAAAGGAAAATCTATCTAACACCTAGTGCATTATAGAGAACACCAGAATTCTAGTTCATTGCTATAACTCTTGTATGTTTTCGTTGGTTAGGCGAACCGGCAATTATGTAACCCACGAATTAGCGAGATTTGTACGGGATGTAATAGACTTTAAAGTTTGGATGGAAGAAGCATCATACTTTATAATGCCTTTACTAACCAATTAAATGACTTAGATAGCCTTCATTGTTACTTTGTTAGTCCGTACCTTTTTAAGATTTTCCACATGTAAGAAATGAATGAACTTAGACTTTTATTAGCTAAATTTAAAATAAAAAAAAAAGCAAAAAGAAGTAGCTTAAGTTTGTAAAGGTTTAGCATGTATCTGTAAAAAATGAAATGACATTATTTTAGTGTACTTGCATCTAAAAAACAATTGAAACTTTGCATGTAGGTGTGCAAGTTGGGTCAGATTTTTATGGATTTAATTAAACTAATCCAAGAAAATATTGGCTTTTACAAACCTGACCCATTGAGTTAATTACAAAACGGGTTAGGATGGGTTGATTCAATAGTATAGTAGGTTATGTCGGGTTGCATTTTAAAATCCATTTGCGTAAAAATGCATGTTTTGTTGATTAATCTGCAATTAAGAACATCATTAGCCACCACCACCGGCTAGGGATGACAATGAGGCAGGTCAGATGCGGTTTTTATAAGATCCGCACCCACGCCCGCTAGATCTATGACTGCGCAACCGGAGTGGGGAGTCGCTAGAGGGTGATCGACGATCGAAAACAGGCGTTGGTGGACAGTGGTTGTCCAGTCTCTGAGATAAGCATTTATTTACAGAGTTTCTTCTCGTCAAGTTTTATCTCACGAGCATGAGGCTAGGTTTATGCTGAGAGCCTAGTCTCGAGGACATGGTCAGGGGGTGCGGCAGAAGGTGACGGCGAAAGGCCAACGGATAGAAGGGAAAACGGCGACCATCGACCGACGTAAGTCAACCGCAGAAGGCAACTGAAGCCCGTGGACCTGCTTGGGGGTTTGCGACGGATTTAGGAGAAGAAGACTGGGAGAACCGAAGTTCATGGACCTGCTTAAGGGTTTGTGGCGGCTTTAAGAGAAAAAGAATGGGGAGAAAGATGAAAGGAGCTAGGGTTTTCCATAGTTTATATAGTAGGAGATATGGATGGTTGAGATTTAATCCTGAATAGCATATAAAGTGAAGCGAGTCGGGTTGGGTAGTGGGGGAAATACTCTTAAACCTATACCCGCCCCGTACCCGCTGCGGGTAATGAAAGTAAATACCAAACTCGCCCCATGACCTGATTATAGTTAAAAAAAAATCCGCTCATGCAGGTGCAAGGCTGGGCGGAGTATGGGTTCTATTGTCATCCCTACCACCGGTCGTCACACCGCCATCCACTACTAGTTGTCACTACTGGCAACCATCGATGAAAACAGTTGCTTCACCAACTTCACTGCCTACATTACCATCTGCCAGCGACCTCCCAAGATTTGTTGATTCACCGACTGCAGCTGCCGCTAACTTCACTAACATCTGCCAGCGACCTCCTAGACGCCACCTCTACTGACGTCGAAAGTCACTGATTCCCCTGCTGCAGCTGTCGCCAACTTTCATTGCATACATTGCCATCTACCAGGGACCGTTGGCTGCTACCATCTCTAGCCGCTGGTCGCCACCAGCGACAGCCATCACTATCAACCACCTACCACGTACCACCACTATTTATTTTTTTGCTTGGAATAAAAAAAATTCTTTATTTATATTCATCAACTTATTCAATCCTAACTCAATCGCTCAGCCCAACCAATCAATTAAACTTTTTTCGTTTTGGGTTACGACAGGTTAAAGCACATGAGTTTACTTGGGTTGGGTAGAAACACAACTCAACCCAACCCACCCAAGTTGGACTCCAAAATTCATGGTGTGTTAATGAGGTGCAAATATTGTTGTTATTGTTTTTATTTTTCCGATATGCTTACATATCACTTCAATTTGGTTACAAATTTTAAACATGTATAAATGAGAATATCAAGTAAGACCACACCAGTCAGTGGTGGTTAAGTGCTACTTAATAATATCAATTAAGTTCTCACAAATAGCTGCCATTAGTATGTTAATTTGCCTCGAGCGCACAAGTTAGCAAGACCCAGAAAAAGCAAAGTTTTTCGATGACTTGAAGAATCATGTTGAAATTCTTGCATATTCAGATAGATTTGTTATAAGAAGTTTTTCATTGCAACCAACCTGCGGATGGAGTCCCTGTCAGAAGGCTAGTTTCGTTTTTTGTTGGTTTTTAAGTGCTAAAATAAAAGGGGAAAGTAGTGAATGACCCCCTCTACTTTACACGTTGTGCGATTTGCCCCCCTCCACTTCAAAGTTAAGCACTAAACCCCCCCACAGTTACAGAAAATGGGCACCTTAGACGGATCCGTTATAAATAGCGTGAAATGACCAAAATACCCTTATTTCTTTATTAGCTAATGACCCCCTGTACTATGCATGGTGTGCAATTTCCCCACCTCAAATTTAAATTACAATTTTTGCCCATGACCCTCCTCCTTTGGTCAACCCCGCTACAATTGGTGATTCACTGAGCACAACCACTTCACTGAACACAACCACTGGTCTTTTTCTCTGACCACCAGGGAGTTAAAAAAAAAAAAAAGAACCGCGATTGCCGTTAGGATTTGCAACAAATTTGCAAATTAAGCTTTTGAAATCCTAAAATTAGAGGATTTGAAACCCTGATTTAAAAATTAGGGTTTTGAAACCTTAAAATTAGGGTTCAAAACCCTAATTTGAAAATTAGGGTTCAAAACCCTAATTTGAAAATTAGGGTTTCAAAACCCTAATTTGAAAATTAGGGTTTCTCTTCTCCTTCTCCAAATCTGACCCTGCCGCTGGCAGCCCAAGCATCATCCTCACCCCACGCCGCCGGCAGCCTCTCTCGGCCAACCATCCGGCAGACTCGCCCCACCCCACCCCACCACGCCGGCAAGCCCCTTGGCAAACCCACCCCACCACGCCGGCAAGCCCTTTGGCAAACCCACACTGCCGATTTCAATTCAATTCCATTTCAATTCAATTCAAATTTTCATCAATGCCGTGGAAGGGGAAGGGGAAGGGGAAGGGGAAGGGGGAGGGCGGTCGCGACGACGGGGAAGGGGAAGGGCGGTCGCTGCGACTGGGCCTTGGGAAGGGGGGCGGTCGCGGCGACGGGGAAAGGGAAGGGGAAGGGCGGTCGCTGCGACGGGGCCTTGGGAAGGGGGAGGGCGGTCGCGGCGACAGGGAAGGGCGGTCGCTGCGACGGGGAAGGGGAAGGGGGAGGGTGGTGCGACGACAGGGAAGAGGGAGGCAGACGGGGAAATGAAGGGGTGCGGCGGTCGGGTGGTCGGGGGAGTTGACAGAATTGGGTTGGGTGGCGGGGGGTGGGGTGGTTAGAATTAGGATTTTTTTCTGATTTTTTTTTCTAAAAAGAGACAATGGGCAAAAATGTCATTTACAAAAAGAAATCGTTAGTCAGCGCGCGTGTTGACCACGCGCTGTTATATTTAACGGTTTCCTTCTAAGGTGCCCATTTTCTGTAACTGTGGGGGGGTTTAGTGCTTAACTTTGAAGTGGAGGGGGGCAAATCGCACAACGTGTAAAGTAGATGGGGTCATTCCCTACTTTCCCCAAAATAAAATATAGGGTCTATTGATCTTTAACTTTTTTCATGAACTTTGCCCCCAAAATTTCGTTCATCTTCGAGAATGAAGCAAGTTGCTTAGACCAGGAACTTGCAATACAGTCTCCCAAAACAATTGAAAGTCAACAACATCCTTCGATTTGATTCAAAGAAAGGCTCGACACCCAACGTTGAACTAATCGACCACAAACTGCTTCATCGACTACTCCCCACTTTTAAACCATGTAATTATACTCGATGACCGATTGTTCGCTACTTTTGTGGTGTATGGTTGGGGACTAATATTCTTGATTATCTAAGACAGTCAGATACATTGTATGAGATAACTGTTGTGTTATAAATTATTTATCACCATATTATTTATCGAACCAACAACACTGTAATTGTTACGGTAATGTCTTTTGGCATGTGATTGTTGTTTCCGTAGAATTGAAGACCACTTACCAAAGTTTCAGTGCAACAAAGCCTATAAACTTATGAGTGCTCTAGTTGTTACGCTAATGTCTTTGGCTGTTATCCTGATTGTAGGAATCTTCCTTCAACTCCATATATAGTGACAATTAATAGTCATTAAATATTTCTAGTGACTTTTATTTAGTGACTTTAAAGAAAATACCGTTAAGAATTGTCGTTAAAAGTGTTAGCAGAAAGGCCACTAGAAATATATAGCGACTATTAATTGTCACTATACGAAGGTAAGTAGAAGATTCATTCAACCTGAGAAGCAGCTAAATTTTTCCCTATTTGGGGTGCTTAACAAGTGCATGTACATAGGTAGATGCATCATTTATCAGGGTGATCCTGGCAAGCTGAGCTATGGAAATGTTGGGAGTCGATCTAGACACACTGCACCATTCGGTACACTGTAAATGCACCAGCAGGAGCAGAGAATCTCGGATGGCTGGGTATAGCGAGGCGGAGTAAGATGGGATCGCGTGAAACCACAGCTGTAGATGGTGGTATTATACTTTTCCTTGCAAAACTGAGCGCAAAGTTCCGGAGGTCTGAAGCCCACATTTGTTTTGCACATCCCATTCCAATTATATTTGCTCTCCGCTGCAAAAATTGATCAAAGGCATTTTGAGGAATCCGAAGCCGTAAGAATGCACTTTCAATCTTGGAATATATGAGGAAAAATAACCAAAGAAAAGCATTTTGAGGGATGACTCGAGCTTTTCAGAGCAATCTAGCAATAATCAAAATCAAGACATTGTTTGGAAAGCCTTTCTGTTTCGAGGCTTCTATTTGGTGGTTTAGAAAAAGCATCCGGCAGGTGTACACGATCGCATTGGGTGAAAATTCGTAAACAACATTTCAAATATACTATTATGCTGTATGGAACGAAAAACTAAAAATAGAAATACTTGTTGTAGAGTGATATAATCTCAAATGAAAATAGCAGGCGTAATGCTAGAGTAAGTACACTATCAAAAGATCTGGTCAGTAGATTATTTTGCGTTATCAAGTACGTGGTAGTACTTAGAAGCGAAGAGAGAGAAAGACCTAAAGTGAAAGCGACGAAGATGATGAGAAAACTGTAGATGATAGCTATCCTAGCCATAGCAATTAAAAAGAGTCGATACTTGTTTTCCTCTGATGGCTAGTTTTTTCAAGGTGATCCATTTTATAGTGAATTCTGCTGGTTACTTAATTTAATGCGTTTATTACAAAGGTAGAAAGTGATCACTTTATCATTAATGACTAGTATTTTTTCAAAATTTTGTTTTACAATTTATTGACTTCCATATTCAATAAATCTTAAGCATATTGACCTCCATATTCAATAAATTTATTGACTTTTATATTTATCGACTTTTCTTTATTAAGATTAACAAAATTTGTGTTCAAGAGGCTTCCCAAACAGACTCTAATAGCCCATTCTGAACATATTGACTTTCATGTTTATTCCCAACATGTATATTCCCTTTCGAATAAGATGGAATTTTACCATTTATCATTGGAGGGACATTTCTTTTTTGTTATATATTACAAAAGATGTGACGAAATTAATGGATTAAGTGGTGCAAAAGATGGTTTTTTCTTATTACATCAAAATGCAGATTAATAAAAAAAATGTCAACAAAATAGTGAGAGACCAAAATTTTTGTTTACAATTTATTGACTTCCATATTCAATAAATCTTAAGCATATTAACTTCCATATTCAATAAATTTATTGACTTTTACATTTATCGACTTTCTTTTATTAAGATTAAAAAAATGTGCGTTCAAGAGGCTTTCCAGATAGCCTCTAATAGCCCATTCTGAACATATTGACTTCCATATTTATTCCCAACATGTATATTCACTTTCGAATAAGATGGAATTTTACCAGTTATCACTGAAGGGACATTTCTTTTTTTGTTATATATTAGAAAATATGTGACAAAATTAATGGACTAAGTGGTGCAAAAGATGTTTTTTTCTTATTACATCAAAATGCAGATAAATCGAAAAAATATCAACAAAATAGTGAGAGACCTTAAATCTTTCCCCATCTTCCTGCCTTAAGCATATTGACTTCCATATTCAATAAATTTATTGACTTTCTTTTTTATCGACTTTCCTTTATTAAGATTAAAAAAAATTGTGTTCAAGAGGCTTCCCTAACAGACTCTAATAGCCCATCCTGAACATATTGACTTCCATGTTCATTCCCAACATGTATATTCCCTTTCGAATAAGATGGAGTTTTACCATTTATAATTGAAGGGACATTTCTTTATTGTTATATATATTACAGAAGATATGACGAAATTAATGGACTAAGTGGTGCACAAGATGGTTTTTTTCTTCTCCTTGTTACATCAAAATGCAGATAAATTAAAAAATGTTAACAAAATAATGAGAGACCAAAATTTTCTCTTACAATTTATTGACTTCCATATTCAATAAATCTTAAGCATATTGACTTCCATATTCAATAAATTTATTGACTTTCACATTAATCAACTTTCCTTTACATTTACGTTCAAGAGGCTTTCCAAATAGACTCTAATAGCCCATTCTGAACTTATTGACTTCCATGTTTATTCCCAACATGAATATTCACTTTCAAATAAGATAGAATTTTATCAGTTATCACTGAAGGGACATTTCTTTTTGTTATATATTACAAAAGATGTGACGAAATTAATGGACTAAGTGGTGCAAAAGATGTTTTTTTTTCTTATTACATCAAAATGCAGATAAATTAAAAAAATGTCAACAAAATAGTGAGAGACCTAATTTTCCCCCGTCTTCCGGCCTCAAGTTGCTCCCCCTAAACCCATAGTAATATTCTGTAAATTTGTTTGTTCCGTTACGTGCCTTTCTTCTATGTTAACTCTCCTCTTCCTAAATAATTTTTCAATTTTTTTATAATTTATTTTGTAAATGATATTTGAACTACAATTTCATGGCTAAAGGTCTTTGAATGTCACTCTATACGAACTACAATGACACTTGTAAAACTTCAATTTTAAAGTAAAACTCGAGTAGTACCTTCTTTTATTTTTAATATAATTTCTTGATTTACAATACTTGGCTCTTTCATTTTGTATGAAGCAAGTGAGCTCGGATCGATGGTAAGAAGCTCGGCCCCACTGGAAAAATAGAAGTTTCCAAAACTATTTTTCAAAAGGCATTCTTTTAATAAATGGATGACTGCAATTCAACTTTGAACGCTTATCACTTCATTTTGATTGGATAAAATTATTTAGTGACACCTTTAGACTTTTAGTGACACTTCAACTTCTAAGACGAAGCTAGATAGTAAGTGGTGAAAAGCAGAGTGCGCATACTAATTCCACTTCTTGTTAGAAGCACCCAACTTCAAATTGTGTTTAATGTTAGTTGTAGATGACACTGATTTAATCAACAAGGAAATATATGTAGTGAAATTTGGCGTGCAACTTGGGCTGGGCAACTCGTGCCAGTCCGAAGAAATAAGGACATGAATTTACTTTTATAGAGACCACGATAGACGTGATTACAAAATTTTGAGCCAGTAAAAAATGTGCTGAACATATAGGCAAAAGTCTTTAAAGGGCCGTCCAGCATATGAGAAACTCAACCAGTCCAACTTTTATACAATATTCATGATATATGATTTTATGCGTATGAAATATATGTTTTTTTCTTTAACCTTTAAAATCATCTAACCTTATCGGTTTGGATACTTTTGAAGACTTTCTTTTATAGCTTTGTTTCTTGTTATAGGATTAAACTTCTTGTGATTATTTCAAAACTCTTTTTTTCCTGTTCCCCCCCCCCCCTAAAACTTTGTTTTATATGCTTTTATTTAAATTTATCTTGAAACTTCACATTATCATGGCTAATTAGTAGACTTGAATGTTAATTAATATGCTAAAAAAAATTGAGTTACCATAAAATCTTGACTTATTAGTAGACTTTGATGGTAATTGATCCGCATAAAATAAGTTAATTTGTAATCATGGACAACCCGGTGTAGCTTGTATTTGGTCCGTGCCCACCAAATTTCTTATGGGCCGAGCATGAATATATATAATTCGCCCCATAGATGAGCTGTGCTGAGCATAGGACGAGTTTTTTTTTTTATTTATTAGCGGATTGTGTATGGTTTGATCCTTGGGCCCACCCAACCCGCTGAGTAAGATACTTTGAATAAAGAGCGAGAAGAGTACTTCTCCTTTCTGGAGTTTTTTTTTAAATATGCAACGTCTATATACACATCCTCAAATGCTTCATGGCGTGCACAAACATTTGAAGGTTGGAACTAGACTTTTCCTTTCATATAACAATGCAAATAGTTTTTGTATATGAAAAATGGTAGCCTATAGGCACTCCTGTATGCACTTTAATTTCATCCAAAGTACAATTATGCGAAGTAACGAAGAGAGTGCCATTAACTTGCATAGGGGTGTCAAATTTTCATTTGAGAAACATAAATGTGCCTTATTCGTCATAGTTGCAAACTTAGTTACACTTTTCACAGGGGAAAATAGCTAGTGACCCTGTACTGTATCTCAGTATGATTTTAGGAAAAAATTTGCCTGATACCTGGTTGGAGAAGTCTTCTTCCTACCCCTTATATAACGACAATCAATTGTCTTTAAATATTTTTTGTGACTTTTATTTAGTGACGCTAAAAAAGTGCTGCTAATAATTGTTGCTGAAAGTGTTAGAAGAAAAGTCGCTTAAAACATCTAACGATAATTAATTGTCACTATACATGATGTTGAAGGAAGATTTCTACGACTGAGTAGGAGCTAAAGTTTATTCATGATTTTATGCCCTCCTCACGGTGCCACCTACTTTCACTATTGCCCCCCTTCACCCGTCAGCTACCGCCCCTGCCCCCACCACGATCACCCCATCACCCACTCTGCAAATACAACCATTCAGCGTGCACACACATATCGCCGATAACTACTACGCCAAACACACCCACACATTAACCACAATTGCCCCTGCAGAAAGGGCAATCGTGGTGGGTCGGTAAAGAAGGAGAAAAATCATAAGGACGGTCCCTGATTCAGTGGTATTTGTTAGACTTTCAAATTTAATTGGGATTGAGGTGTGTGTGCATGTAAGGTGTGTGTGGTGCTTGGTGATGGGGGATGGAGGGGGGTGGGGCAGATGTTGTGTCTTTGTGTGCGTGTGTGTGTATGGGTGATGGGGGGAATGAGTGGTGTGTGTGTGGTGGGTGGGTGCGGGGGGATGGGGGGCCTCGGTGGGTGGACGATAGGGATGAAGTGAAAGTGCGTGGTGGTGATGATTATTTGGGTGCAAACGAGAGAGGGAGTTGGAAGGGGGCATTGAACTAAAAATTATGGGATATTGATAAGATTTCAATGCCGTAATGACTCCTTTTGATGAACGGTATTTTGTTAACTGTGGAGATCTTTTGTACATATTTTGCAAGTGAAGGAATAAATATCACACTCGAGATATAGTACAGGGCTTATTAGCTATCTTTGCCCCCTATGGGATGCTAAGCTCAACTTCCAATTCTTACTCAATCGCCTTTCATTTTCCTTTCCTTTCCTAAATATTGGTCCCGTAGATGTAATTGTTCGTCTGAATTGAAACAACGAGGAGCTGTGTGTTCCCTAAGGGGGTATACATTCTACAAATGAATTACGGTCCTCATTTCTTGGCTTGTGTAGATCATTGATACTAACCAGGGAAAGGTTCGGTTTCAGCTCGCTGGTTGTCAAGGAAACCAAGAAAAAATATTCCAAGAAATTCAAGAAAAGCAATTTTGAGAAGAAGAAATTAAAGGAGAGTACAAACGCAAGCCAAGTTGCTGTAGAGAGCAGCAAAGCCACTGAGACCGACTGGTGGGCTAGTTTCGGGGAAAAGAACTCTCCAACCCCAGGTTTCTTGTTTCTGTAAATAGTGCTTTCTCTACTTCTTTTCTGAGCTTTCAGTTTTAGGGTTCCATTGTTGTGGGTTCCTAATGAATGAACTCTTTAAATAACCAAACTTTTATTCTTCTTTAATGCGTGTAGTCGAATGAAAACCCATGTTGGCATCTAATAGAGCTTGCATAATTCAGAAGGGAAGAGCGTTTCTGCTTACCTTTGTTCTTGTTTGGCTAAAGACCTGCCTCACTCTCTGTCTCTAGATTATCTGTGTTCTATCTCGTAAGAAAATGCTGTAACTGATCCAAGAGTTTATGTCAAGTTCATATGTAATATTCCTGGTAGGTTTAATTGTAAAAGGCACCCTCCTTCAAACGAAATTAACGGCATAACTTTCAACAATATCTTGTGATCTTCTGAGGGGAGATTTGCTGATTTAGTTTGATAGGCGATCTTGCCATCGTACCACACCTTGACAACGCCCACCTGATAATTAGATTGGGGCGTCAACTTTTTTGCTTTGTACCTACTGATCGTGATTAGTGCAATTTGTGACTGAGACTTGGACTTATCTAATGGAACTTAAACTTTCAGGTTCATCTGTACCTACCGATGAGACAGAAGGATGCAAGTGTTTCTTCCGCGTCTCAAAAAAGACTTTTGATTACATATGCTTACTCGTAGGACGGGATTTTACTTAAAGACCTCCGACAGGTCTCATTAATATTGAGGGAAGACTTCTCAGTGTCGAGAAACAAGTTGCAATGCCTTGAGAAGATTGGCACCTGGTGAATCCCAAGTTCAGTTGGGGCTTCCTTTGGAGTTGGCCACTCTTACGGTTCAGGTGACTTGGAGGTTTATTGAAGCACTGGAAGAAAGTGCAAAGCACCTTCTCAAGTGGCCCGATTCCTCTAGACTGGAGGAGATCAAATCTATGTCCAAGGCATTCTTCGGATTGCCTAATTGTTGTGGAGCACTCGATGCAACACACATTGTAATGACCCTCCCAGCTGTTCAAACTTCAGATGATTGGTTCAACCAAGAAAAGACTTTCAGCATGTTTTGGCAGGGGGATCGTTGACCAATTGAGGTTTCTTGATATTGTGTGACTGGTTGGCCTGGTAGCATGACCGTTTCGAGACTATTGAAGTGTTCAGGGTTCTTTAGACTATGGAGGGGGGTGAACGCTTGAATGGAAATGCAAAAATGTTATTTGAAGGAACAGAACTCATAGAATACGTAGTGCGCGGTGTTGGTTACCCTCTTCTTCCATGGTTCATAACTCCCTTTGGAAGAGATGGCATGTCAGCTGCTATTTCTGATTTCAATGCAATGCTCGAGGCTTCAAGGTTTCTCGCAGTGAAGGTATTCTTGCAGTTGGAGAATCCTTAACTAGGTTATGTGGAGACCTGATAAAAGGAAACCGCCAAGTATCATCTTCGTTTGCTGTTTACTTCACACAATTTTTATTGACTGTGGAGACATGTTGCAACCAGATGTTCCCTTGTCTGTTGGTCACGACTCGGGGTGTCTAGAATAAGCAAATTGATCCGCTGGGTAGAACCGTGAGAGAAAACTTGGCGAAATGCTTGCAGCATACCCCCCAGAAGGCTGCATCGAGTTAATTAACCCCTTTTTCTACTTGTGGAGCAATTTGCTTTTTATAATGCAGCTTCTGACCTCTTCACTTTTGTTAAAGCACCTTCTTTTTTGAGATCATGTAAACATTGGGTTGTTCGCTATGTCAATGAAACAGACAGTACGAGTTGAGAAAGTTCACCCTGCTTACTCCAGATGCTGGAATTTGGTAGATTGGTTACAGCAACTAATTTTATTTGGCTGATTGGGTATAGATATACTTGTTCTCTTACTAAATACTTATTCATGTTTGCAAAAACAGCATTCCCTTTTTTCTTCCGTTGTTTTTGCATTTATATCAATGTCGGGAATGAATCAACAATGTGTACTTTCAGAGATCAATATCTGTTCTTGTGCGACTGCCCAAGCATTTATCTTTGTTATCTAATCACTAATGCTCTCTCTTGCAGTCAACGTTTTGGACTACTTATTTAGTAGTTGGGTTTGGTATGTTATCCATGCATGGAGAAGGATGAAACCCGCAGCTGAAGAGAGCTTTTTGCCTCATGTTCATGAAGCTATGTTCAAATATTTCATGGTTACGAAATCTTCTTGTAGGAATCACATAGCGGTGATAATGAAGAGTCTAATATTTAGTCCCCTTAACTTTCAGTTTGTTGAAAGCATGGGTTATTTCACTAATTTGAATGTAAATTTGGCATGTCAGGTTCGGTTTGGCTGCATTTTATTAGGAAAATGTTAAGATTTTGTTACCGGAGAACAAGAAGATTAGGTGCTACCTTTTAATGCTTTTTGTAGATTGCATTAAGATTAATTTTTTTTGTACCAAAAAAATTACGATTAATTTTTTTTACAGGAGTCAAGATAATAATGAATCTAATTTCCACCAACACTCTCTAAAGGAAATTTTTTCCTCCTGAAATGCGGAAACCAAGTGCACAGTGATAAGCTTTAAATGTCTTTGTCTAATAGAAGAAATTCAATTGCTAACTGCACTTGTAGTCCTGGCCGGGTGAGTCCATAAGAATGGAGCATGCATATATTGACTCTTTTTCTCGTAATTTGAATTGTCCATTGATATACATTTGATTCGGAAATCGATATTTAGTTCAATTCGATGTTCAGATTTTGTTTGGGATTATTTATTTTTTCAAAATCAACTTTGAGTTATTTATTAAAGAAATTAACTTGAAGTATAGATGGTGTTTGACATTTGAACAAAAGGTGGTAAAGGTGGCACGAATGACATTTGGGTATGTGGACCAAACCTGATTATGAAAAAGTGATTAAATCCGACGTTTATTTTCTTGGATTTTTGTTGAATGAGTTTTTTTATCTTTTGAAAGCTGATTTAATAAGTTTTTTTTTACATCTACCAAGCACATAACAACCTGATTTAAATCAGATTTGACCATATTATAATCAATACCAAATAGGCTCCATGCTTGAAATCTAACTTAAAGATTCACAAAAGTCACGAGAGACATGTTATGGGACGACTCCACGGAATGTTTTGTAGAACCACGTACAGTTATATTGCCATTTTGTGAGTCTACTTGGTAGTTTCTCCTTGAGTTGTGTGGCAATAACGTAGTGTTAATAGCCTTTGGAATAGCAGTATTTGCGTTGCGAGGGCAAAGATCATTTACTTGTTGATTCTGGTCGCAGAATGCGGACCATAGATCGTTCATTCACCAGGCCATGTTTGTCGCGCAACTCATTTTGTGCAAACACCATTGAAACCACAGGCTTCCCCATACTTCAAGGTTTATCACCCAATGCAAAGCTATTCAGACCCATACAAATACCCATGCCCCCTGCCCAGATCAGCCCTGTCCCAAGGAAACACTGAGTAAAAAAAACAAGTGAGAAAATAACAAGAACAAGAGAGCAAAGGCAAAGATCTGAAAATGGCCAAGAAGCTTGTTGCAGTGTTTCTCATGTGCATTGTTGTGCTGGCAGCAGTGCACGTCAACGCGCAAAATTCCGCCGAAGAGGAGTACAAGTCGTGCTTCACCGATTGCCAGAAGGGGTGCGAAGGTGAAGGCCATGGCTACACCTTCTGCGAGATGAAATGCGATTCTGATTGTGGGACACAGGAGCTCAAAGGTATGTTTTGGACTTTTTGCTTATTCCAAATGAAAACATGGGGAGGGGACGATATTAGAACATTCTTTAGAGAGCAGGTCTGACGTAACCAGATTCAGTATGTTATCCGACTGTATCAGTCGATATCGATCACCATCCTCGACGAATGCACCAGCATTCGCGTGATTATTCGTTAACTAATTAGGCAATATGAGTCAAAACCATGCAGTGTCACCTTTAACGTCCACAATAGTCGATCATGACCGATTAAAGTGCTGGGAATTTGCCGTAGAACAGTAAGTAAAGAATGCACTGTTAAGGACGCAAACACATTCACAATCATGACAGTACTTTAGGAGCATACTTGCATCTCCCTTGTTTTGGGCCTTTGCTGATAATATTCACCTTGTTAATTACTTGCGCAGCCAAGCTGGAGGAACTCGTCAAGTCTTAAACAAAGGACCAAGGATAGCAGTTGTTCATCCAGTGAGAAATAGAAGGAGAGATGCAGTACTTGAAATAAATTCGTGGAACGTATATGTTCCACTGCTACTGTATTCTTGGAAATGAAATAAAACTATTCCAACCCTTATTTACTAGCTTGTATGCCTTGAGTTTTTATGAGTTTGTATGGAATTGATGAACAACATTACTAGTTCCAGTAATGAGCCAGGCGATTGTACATCTCCTTAACTTCAGAATTACAGTCAATATCGAATATCGCAACCCACAGCGTGTTCTTTCATCAACTTTCAACCACTTTGCATACAAGATTTCAGTGTAAATTACAGATACAAAAGCATGGACATCTTCTCGTGAAGAAGGCTAAATTCAAGTACTTCTCAATTCAATTAAAACATCAAACAGCCCTATGAGAAGGACAGAATGTGGATGACTCCAATTCTTTTGGGTGGTGTTTATGCTCAGGCTAGCTCTTTGTAACATAGTAAAAAGCTACAGATTGCAACTTGAAACTGGCAAAGATTAATTGGCGTTCTCTACGCAGCAATATGGAGGAAAGAATTCTGGCCTATGTTTGTAGGGAGAGGAACTGCAGAATTTTTCAGCCAAGCTAAGCCACCTAACATTGCCCTCCTAGGTAATGCCAGATTGGTAAATTGCTAATGTTTGGGCTTGAACAAACATACCGTCACCATTGAGAATTGGGAATTTGCGGTACGACTTAATTAAGGTTAGTGAAGGATGTAGACAATGTAATTTGAAATAAATTTGTGGAAGATATATGTTCCACTGCTGCTCTATTCTTAAAAATGCAATAAAATTATTCTATTCCAACCCTTACTTTATTAGCTTGCATGCCTTGAGCTTTTGCGAGTGTGTGTTGATGAACAACGTTACTAGTAGATGTAATGAACCAGGCGATTGCACGTCTACTTAACTCAACTTCTGCATATTACAGTCAATAACAGTACTACTCAGGGCGTGTTCTTTTATCAATTTTGAACCACTTTGCTTGGAAGATTTCAGCTTAAATTAACGATACAAAAGCATGTACACCTTCTCGTGAGGAAGGTTAAACTCATGTACTCTCTTTTCATTCAAAATGTGAAACAACCCCATTGAGAAGAATTACAGAATGTGGATTACTCCAATTCTTTTGCGTGGTGCAGCTCTTTGTAACAAAGTAACAAGTTATAGATTGCAACTTGAAATTGACAAAGATTAGTTGGCGTTTTCCACGCAGCAATATGGAGGAAAGAATTCTTAGCCTATGTTTGTTGGGAGAGGAACTGCAAAATTATCCAGCAAAAGCTAAACCATCTGATCTTGTCCTTCAAGATATTGCCAGATTTTGGTAAACTGCTAAAGTTATGGCTTGGGGAAATAAACAAACTTTGAGAAGTGAGAATTTGCAGTATGACTTAACTAAGGTTGATGAACGATGTAAGCAATAAAACTTGAAGAGTCTGAATACACATCTATGTATGAAACTGAAACTGCATGACTAAAACTAAAGAAGGTTTCGTGGTTTTGGTACAACCAAAGCCTTATTCAGATCTCATGTGGCAGCTACATGAGAGAGAGGGGGCTCAGCAGGGATAGAGGCAATAACAACCTGGAGTAGTAAAGCCAATTGGAGCGAAGCATCGTGCCCTTCCATTGTCTCCATGCCTATCGTAGCACTCGTTCACGCAGTTATTGGAGATATGGCCATGGTCGCAAGTCACCTCGATCCAAGGATATCCTTCCATGCATGTCTTACCATCCACTGCCACAATCTCAACTGCACATAGCCAAACACCGTACATCATGAATTACTGTTTCATAATTTTTGGCCCATTCAAAATTTTCCTACTTCTTATGTTAGAATCAAAGCGTCATAGTGATAAATATTCTTTGACAAGTCAATGTTCTCAGGTTTGAATATTCCTGAAATTTGCAGGAAGTCGAATAGGAGAAAAAGTTATAGACAAAGTTCAGATAGTCTTATTGATCATGTTCAGAATAACAAATCTTGAAATTGGGCAGAATTTTTATTCCAAAAACGAAACAAACTTCTTGAAAAGATTTACATGAACCCTAAATTCTTTCACATTTTATGTACAGATCTAAGCCTTAAAAATTGATCTTACTAGGTTGAGGCAACATGTACACATAACCACTCTCACTAACAGAACTTTCAGAAGTCAATGGCTTCTCTATCGAACATATGCATAGAGTAAATATTGATAACAACAGGGCAGCGACAAATACCAGAAATAAGAAGAGCAAGGACGAGGATGCAGTAAAACGAGGACTTGGCCATCTTTGAAGTCACAATGCAGAACCGCTGAACAATACGGAGCCTTGTACAGGAGTCCCTTTTATAGGGTAGCACTAGGGTTTGTAGCGTGGTACTCAAGAGTCAACTCGCGGTCACTCGGAAGTCCTAATTAATTTTTTTTCTTTTTCTTTTGCAAAAAGAGGAGTTAATTGCTGAGGAATATTTTAACCATTGAGAAAGTCTATTCCCACACCCTCATATGTTTTTGTTAGGGTTGGGGCTGTCAGTGAATAACCTATTAGCAACGAAAAGGTAATTTTTTAGCGGCAATCTGAGGTGTGAGCAAATATATACGAGGGTGCGGCTAGAAAACTTAATTATATTCTCAATTTTACTATGGTGTAAAAGGTGAAGTATGGGATTTTAACTCTGATAGCGCAGTAACTCGGGTAATCTCTTTTACATGTTAAAGAATCTCCGAGTAATATAATCTTCTTGTTCTGGAAGTGTTTAGCTTTTGACCGAGTTAATCATCATCCAATCAGAAAAGGGAAAATTGTGAAGAGGTCCCAGTCAGTCAACAAGGGAAAAAAAGAAAGAAATAGGTAAAAAAAAAGGAATCCACAAAAGGAAATTTGGTGCCCCCCCCCCCCCCCCCCCAACAAAGAATTTTAAAGTATCTTACATATCAAAGTCTATTCAATTTAAAACTCATTGATTCATTATTTAATCAGTCTGAATTTTAGGGCAATTTTGAGGAAGCGAGTATTTTAAATATGAGTTTATTTCTAAAAAATTGAATCCAGATAATTTCATGGTTTATGAATACAAACTAATAAGGAAGAGTCTCATTTTTTAATGAAAGAAGTAAGCAAAAGTTATGGAGATAAAAAAGAGACACTTTCTCTTAAAGTGTAGCTACATTCGTAGATTTGACAAAAAATTAGTCTGAACTAGTTAATTATTAGAGATGATTTGAATTAGCACATCAAATCTCCTTTTCAAATCATTCCTAGAATTTGATAAATTCATCTTATCACAATCAAAACAAGAGATTTTGTACAATGTACTTTTAAATCCTTAATAAAGTAGATTTCAGTTCAATTAATTAACTCATCCAAGCACACTCGCAATATGTTAATTAGCCCATGTGAACTTTGCTTGGTCTCAAATGTAATAAAAAGCAAGAATTACCTCAGTCTTTTGATGCCAATGTGATGTCCACGTGAGGGGCTTCCTTTTTTTTTTTTTAGCAAATATTATATGGTCATAGACCATTGATTTTGAACATTTATACCGTTGACTCAGGGGTCAATGTAACAGAAGAGGGAACAAAGCGAGGCACGTAATTATGTTTGAAATATTCAATACTTTTCAAATGGTCGAGACCAATTGTGCAGGATTATATAAAATTCTTTTATTTACTTATGCAAGTCCCAAGTTCAAGTGATATAGGAAGTAACATATGTTGACTGAGGGAGGAAGAGGAAGGCGGAGGCGGAGGCGAAGGCGGAGGCGGAGCTGCGAAGGCGGAGGCTAAGGCGGAGGTAGCAATACAGCATAGGGGGCAGTGTCCACCGTTGCTGTCTAAGTCTTCACCTTCCTTAACTTTTCAGCCTTACAATACAATTGCCTATAGTTAAATTACAGGAGTTCATAAGTAAAGATAGGGATGAGCACGATTCGTTTTATGGAGACTGGATACGAAATCGAGCCGACCAAATTAGTTCGAGAAAACAAAATTTGTAGTTTAACACTTTAAACGAATAGGTTAGAACGTGTTGCAGCTAAAAACTGGATCGGGAACCACACCAGAAATCAGGCCTGCAAAAGAGAACATGGAGTGACCGCCGGGTGGGGTTCCGGCGGGGGAACGCTCCGATGCTTAAGTCAGAGATGGCTAACAATGTCGAACTCTGAGAAGCAATAAAGACACAATGTATATGTGTGTGAACTTGTCTTTACCTGAGGGGCTTGACCCCTTTATATAGTGGTAGAAGGAGGAGTCCTAGTAGGACTGAGCTTTGACCAACTCTAATCAGAATCTAATTAGGATCCTAGAGGATCTCATGTCAATCTGAACTGATAGAGTCAGAGCCTTTTTAGGATTCTGCCCGGTGATTGATACGATAAATGCCATATCAGTAATGAGCCAGTATGTGTTACGTGTCATAACTGCCACGTGTCGTCCGTAGATTGGAGGGATATTTTTAGCTATATCAGAACGGTTTGCATTTGTAGTCATTTTTCATCCCTTTTGTCCTTTATTACGAGGCCTTCACAAAACTTACCATTGACATTTTGTGGCCTGTTTCATAAACTTGGTACACAAGTAACAAGGAAACAATGTTAAATAGTACTCCCTCCATCACATAATGCTTGATCGTGTTTAACTTGCACGCTTATTTAATATATGAGCCATATTTTATGAATTTTTCATTTTACTCTAAAAGAGAAATTGAGAGAGGAGAAGAAAAAACTGGGCCAAATAGAAAAATAAGTCCACGAAGGATTAAATGTGAAGAGAGAACATAATAAAATAAGTTTGTGAAAGAAATATGTTCCACTGCTATTGTATTCTTGAAAATGCAATAAAATTATTCCAACCCTTATTTTATTAGCTTGTATGCCTTGAGTTTTGGTCTAATTACACATATGTCCCTGAGTTTAGGGTATAATTACAGGTAAGGACAATAGTTTGGATAAATTACACTTATGTCTGTTGACCAAACGGAATACGATAAAGTTAACGGTTTTGATAAAAAGACCTAATTGCCCCTCAATGAAGTCAAAATTTCATGTTCTTTTATATTTTTTTTCTCTCTCATTCTCTCTGCAATTTCATGTACCCTTTGGAACTTGTTGCATGTGATCCCCCTGGAAAACCTAATTGATATCGTGCATTCAATCAAGGGAAGTCGGTGCAGCATGTACGGACAAACATTCAAGTTAGGCCAAAATCTCTGACCAAATGGAGCTGCGCATTCAATTAGGGACTTTGGCGTGGGCCGCATGGCCCTCAGCGATGTTGTCGGTGGGCCGGGCAAATGGAGTTGACAGCGGCAACGCAGCCCATCTCGGCACAGAAAGGAAGATCGAGCGGAAGGGGTTGTAGGCAAGGGGCTGCCATCTCGGCACAGATTGGGCTATCGGCAAGCGGGCTGCTAGCAGTGAGTCCTTAGATCCAGAGCATTTTGTAACTGGGCTATGGTTGGACCAGCGTTGATTTCTGTATAGTGGTGGTGTGGGTGGGTTGATCGGCGATAGGGCGAAGGAGGGGCTACCGGCGTGGGGCGAGGCGAGGGGATGAGGCTGCCGGCGTTGGGTGAGGGAGAGGGTTGTCATCGCATTTCAAAGAGAAAAATTGAACTTTAGGGTTTTGAGAATTATGTTTTGAAACCCTAATTTACAAATTAGGGTTTTAAAACCCTAATTTGCAGATTGAGACCCTTAGGTTTTGATTCAGATTGAGAAATTTGATGAAATAGACTACAAAGAAAGGAAACAAATCAATTTTAAGGTTTTAAAACCTCTTGAAATCTTAATTTAAAATTTTTAAAAATATTGAGTATATAACATATAAGGGATAGTATCGTCATTTTAAAAATACGTATCGATGATATAATAAAAAAGTATACTTTTTGGACGGAATCCTAACGGATGGACACAGCTGATATATTTTAAAAGTATTTGGTCACGGTATGTTACATTTTAAAACTTATTGTCCTTAACTGTAATTACACCTTAACCTCAGGGATATATGTGTAATTAGCCTTTGAATTTTTGTTTGTATCGATGAACAACATTGCTACTAGGAGTAATGAACCAGGCGATTGCACATCTCCTTAACTTCAGAATTACAATCAATAATATAATATGACTACTACTCACTGCGTGTCCTCTCATCTATTTCGAACCACTTTCCGTATAAGATTTCAGCTTAGATTACCGATTCAAAAGCATAGACACCTTCTCGCAAAGAAGGTAAAATTCATGTACTTCTCAATTCAATAAAAACATCAAACAACCCCATCGAGAAGGATTACAGAATGTCGATTACTCCAATTCTTTTGGGTGGTGTGTGCTCAGGCTAGATCTTTGTTACATAGTAACAAGCCTTAGATTGTAACTTAAAACTGGCAAAGATTAATTGGTGTTCTCCATCAATATGGAGAAAAAATTTCTTGGCCTATGTTTGTAGGGAGAGGAACTGCAGAATTTTCCAGCCAAAGCTGAACCATTGCCAGATCGGTATATTGCTGAAGTTTGGGCTTGAACAAACATAGCGTCACCTCTGAGAATTGGGAATTTGCAGTATGACTTAATTAAGGTTAGTGAAGGATGTAAACAATATGACTTGAAGAGTATGGATTCCAACACATGTACGAAACTGAAACTGCATGGCTAAAGCTAAACAATGTTTCATGGTTTTGGTACAACCAAAGCCTTATTCAGATCTCCTGTGTAGGGTGGCGCAGTTACATGAGAGGGGGGGGGGGGGGGGGGGGGCGCTCAGCAGGGGTAGAGACAATAACAACCTGGAGTAGTAAAGCCAATCGGAGCCAAGCATTGTGCCCTTCCATCGGCTCCATGTCTGTCGTAGCACTCGTCCTCGCAGTTACTGGAAACTTGGCCATGGTCGCAAAGCACGTCGATCCAGGGATATCCTTCCGTGCATCTCTTACCATCCACTGCCATAATCTCAACTGCACATCATTGGCAACACCCTATGTCGTGAAGTATTGATCGAAGTCAAAATTAGTACTCTACGCGTTTCATAATTTTTGCCCCCTTGAGTTTTTGCCGATCCTTAGGTCAGAATCCAAACATGTAAACCTTGAATTGTGTTCAAATAGTCGACATAGATCAAACTATCATTCAATTGAGTGAGTCAATGTTTTCATGTTCGAATGTCATCCTAAGTTCGCGAAAAGCCAAAGATACGAAAAGCTCTGAAAGTGAGGAGAACTATTAATCATAAAACGCCAAAGCAAAATTAACAGGTCGTCTTCTTTGATTATCACTCATAAAATACAAAGCTTGATATGAATGATAAAAATTCGCGTACCTCATGCATAGATCCGTGCTTTAAAACCCGGTAAATCCTCCCCAAGGAACAAGATTTACCCTTAAATTCATCTTACAAACAACATGGTTCACCTAAAGATTCCCACTTTCGGATCTTGTTAATAGGTAATAACATCAACAGGGACGACATAGCAAATACCAGAAAGGAGATCGAAGAACAAGGACGATGATGAAGTAAAATGAGGACTTGGCCTTCTTTGACGTCACAAGAGTTGTTTAAAGAATTGAGAGCCATGCACAAGCCTCCCTTTCAAAGCGTGGCACTAAGCACTATCACTACGGTTTGTTGTTTGTAACGTGGCACTCCAGAGTCAACTCGTCTTAATACCTACAATTAATCACTCGGATATCCTTTTTATTTATTTCTTTCTTTTTCTTTTTCCTTTTCCTTTCTTCCCGATTGATCTGAAAAGAGAGGAGCTGCTCCTCCCAGGAATTGACAAATTCTATTTCCACCCGCTTTTCAATATTGCTAGTGATTATCAAACCTACGTGTTCCCGATTTTAGTAATATTGTGAAAGGAGAGTATTTTAGTAATTTTGACTTTCATGGGGGATTAACTCGTGTAATCCGATCTAATCTTCTTGTTTCATGAGTATTTAGCATTTGATGGAGTTTTTTTTTAAACCGTAGAATTGCATTTAAAAAATAATGCATTGACTACAAGAGTAGACAGTTTGGTATCTACACCTACAAAATATCTCCACTTTCCAAAACTTTGCAAAACTAAACGTACGGCCTTTAAATTTTCATATGCTAACTTATGAAAAAATTAACATGAGGATGACACACTCCGACTGATCAATGTTACATTGGAGGCGTTACAAATGCTTCTGGTTTTCTTTTTTTGTTATTTTGTCTCCTTTTTTATTTTTTTATCTTCTAGTCTATGGAGTACAATATTAGAAGTAAACGAAATAATATCAAACTTGATCTACGGTTCATATGTCACTTATCTTCGCTCTAAATAGTAGAAGTCCTATATATATATATAAAAAAAAGGAAAATTGTGAGGTGTGGTCTCACCTATCAACAAGGGAAGAAAGAAAGAAAAAAGTTTTTAAAAAAAAATTCCACAAAAGGATGTTTTTGTGGTATGGTGGTTTCCTTGTTCGGCTGCTGGCCCGGCCCAAGCTGGTAATTATTTTAGGGCAGAGGCCCAATCTTGTCTTCTTTGTGGCAAAATTAAAATTACCCTGTAATCACCCTGTAGTTTTAAGTGACATTGCAATGTTAACGTTTTAAGTAACCCTTGTAAACAATGGGAATTACCTCAGGTTTTTAGGATAAGCTGGTGATATCCTAGTTGAGTTGTGAGGGTCCCCTATTTTTCCTCGAGCAAAAATGTTATGATCTTAGATCATGGCTGTCCATAAGTTGGAACTCTTGGATCGATAGGAACGGAACAAAGTGATGCACATAATTTAAAACATTGAGTAATTTTAGATGGTCGGAACTAACGGTGCAGATTCATACAATTTTATGCAAGCCACAAGTTCAAGTCTTACAAGAAGTGACATGCATTGGGTGAGGGAACGGGAGGGCTATCCCGCTGTAGCTTTGGACCGAAAGAGACCGATCAGACTTTAAGTGGCACAAATTAAGTGAATAGGACACACATTTTCCCTTTTTAAAGCACAAATTGAGAGAAGATAATACGTTGGGCTACGAATGAAAAGTTGATCCCTCCTCCTTCTGTTCTTTTTTCGTTTTCCATTTCATTGTTCCACGAGCTATAAGAGAAACACACCCGTAGACTAAAATAATTTTGCTATCCATCCAACGGGCTTGGCATATTGGTAATTAAAGAAGTTATGATTTAAACTTATCAACTGCTTTGTATCGATTCATATATGAGCCTTAATATTTGCCATATGAGTTTCACTTTTATCGCTTAAATCTTGTGTCGCTATACAGTCACTTTAGCGATGAAAGTAAAGCTCAAAGAACAAAAATATAGCTTAACTATCAATTTTCTAGATTATAATATTATTATCCTAAAGTTGACAAGTGAAATATCTGTCAGGAAATTTATTAATTTAAGAGAAGTTCCAATTAAATTTGTCAATTATATTTATGGTCATGAATTTGTCAAATCAATATAAATACTCATCAGGATAATTGGAAGAAAAAGTTTTTGAGTGTTTGGATCTACACCTTTCATGCATATTGACATATGATTCGTCAAATAAAGATCCGTGTACATTCAAAAATTTTTGCTGGTTAAAGGCTCATTTTATTGCCAAAGAGCTTGATTTTTGAGTCTATCTTTCTATTTGAATCTCGCACAGACACAACAAGGGTGAGCACGATTCAACAACACTATAGTTGCTTCGGCAATGTCTTTTGGCATGTAATTGTTTCCGTAGAATTCTAGACCACCTACCAAAGTTTAATTTTCACTGCAACAAAGCCTATAAAGTTTTGGGGGTTCTAGTCTAACCCTTGAAAGTAGAGATGTCAAAGTCGTACTATGTTAAATCTTGTGTTCAGATATTATTATATCTGCTATTTTACTTTACAACCTTCTTTGTTAATTTTTTCATTAAAAATCAATACTTTTTGCTAAATTTACTTAAGTGATAGTGACTACGTTATATGTCTGCCTCTCTCGCCTCTCCTCGTATTCCATCAGTTTTCATGCTCCAACAAACTTAAATGATTCCAACCATTAGTAATGAGCAGTGAAAAGAAAAATAAGTAGCCCTTCGCAGGTAAGCAATAGGAAAAGTAACAAGAATCATAACTAAATTCCATTTAACATGCCAAACTTATACGCTCATTCCTCATCTGGCATGGGGTGCTTAACAACTGCACCTACATAGACAGATGCATCATTTATTAGGGCGATCCAGGCAGGCTGAGCGGTGGAAATGTTAGGAATCCATATGGACAATCTTCACCTTTCTTCTTAGGGAAAGTGCAGTTGCAAAGGCAGTCCCAGTGTGGCGGGCCATGTCGAGGCGGGGCGAGATGGGGTGGCGAAAAATTACATTTGGAGATGGTGGCCTTGAACGATTACTCGCATTCCTGAGCGCAAGATTTTGCAGTGAGACTCCTACCCACAGTTACGATGCACTCTTTTTCCCCAGCATCATTGCTGCATTTTGAAGAATCAGAAGCCGTAAGAATGCACTTTGAATCTTGGAATGTACGAAGAAAGTCACCAAAGGAAAGCATTTTGAGGGATGACTCAAGTTTTTCAGAGCAATCTAGCAATAATAAAAAGGGTAAATTACACATAACTCCCTTGAGGTTTGCCATAATTACACTCTGTCCCCCCTAACTTTAAAAATTACACTCCGTTCCCCTGATGTTTGTACCCGCATTACACACACAACTACACACTTTTAACGGCAAGCCCAACTCTGTTTCAAAATTCCCTGACACACTACTTTATGCAATTTTCATACCCAAAATATTCCCTTTTGTTCTTTATACATCTACGTGGCCTCACTATTGGTGGCAAAAGAAGGAGTGTCCCAAATCAAATAATCCGACAGTCCATCATCCGACCCGTAACCCACCAACCCATCAACATCAAACACCACTCTTTGCCCCTTCTCCCCAGATCGTCAACCCTTAAAACACTCAAAAGATCAATCACTATCGGCCGCCCAGTGAACCCTTTGACAGGCCGACGATCGTGAACCGGCGACAACGAGTGGCTTTCCCAGTCACAATTCTGGCAAAAAACAGAGCGTGCGTCGAGCAAAAGATGGACACGGGAGGAATTACATGCGTCACAGAGTAAAGAGCGGGTGTGCTTTATGAAGAGCTGGTTGGTTGAGTGGACTTCCCTGTCGTAGGTGAGACATAACTTGGCTGAATCGGCTCTGCAGTACAAAGTAGTCGTACTGGTGCTGCAGAAATCGCCAAGGCGATTCTGGGTTCTTTGATTTACCTGATCTTGTTCCAATACTGGAGGGTCAGTCATGGTTTGAGATGTCAAATGGGCTGGGCTTGGGCCGGCCCAGCCTAAGCCCATCGGGCCTCCAGCAAATCGGGCCGAGGCCGGGCCAAGGGGCTGCCAAACGGGTCAGGCCTGATTCTGGGGATATCTGGGCCCGGTCCAAGCCCAGCCTAGGCCCAACATTTAGGGCCGGGCCCAATTTTTTTTTGGGTATTTTCTTGTTATTCAAGGTAAGGGTTTTTTTTTTAATTATGGTAATTTGCTGTTAGGGACGCTTTATTAAAGTGTCCCTAACAGCAATCAATCGCTTTACTACAAATCTATAGCGACAAGAGTTAAAAAGATTGATGTGTAAGAATATGTTTTACGGTATATAGTAAAACTAATTCAATATACTAAATCAACAAGTTTGACTTCAAAAAGATTCTCAATAATGATAAATTCTCAAAAGGACATGAAGTAACAAATATCATCATCATAAAGATAAAAGCCAAATTGTCAAGAAAAACTTCATGCCAAAAGATGGAGGTGGGCACGCGACAGTGCTACCCCTCCCCTTCGCCACTGGCTTCAGGTTCATTGTGTGAGGCTATGCAATGCACATCCGTTGATGGAGCTTAAAAGTCGAGGACAAAGCTACTCTTCTTGGTAAAACTTACACTTAAAAGGAAATACCTTTTGAATCTTCTCTATGCAATCTCTCTTTTAAACCAAATTTTGGGCAATCCGAACACTAAAACTGGAATTAGGTTCGATTATCTGAAGCCCATGGTTGGGCACAAAACAATATCTGTGCTGAAATAGAGCAGATTCCAAGTTCCAGCCCACTCAAATTGTAACATAAATTGACAAAATACAACAAATGTGGGGTACACGATGCATTGGGGTCAGCAATTTCAATACATAAAGATGTTGGAAATCTACTCTATCCCATGACCACTATTTTTATAAAGAAAAAAAATAAAAGACTTTAAGATGTGTTATTATTCTTCGCATTACTTAAATTTTCAGTACTGTTTAGGGGGGAAAAGAGGAATAAATCCATTGGGGGGAAATGGGGGAAAAATGGAATTTCAAAAGTAAAGAGGGGGGCCTGAACCGGGCCGACTTGGGCCGGGCCAAACCCGGGCCTGAACCAGGCTAGAACAGGGCCAAACCCGGGCCGGGCATGGCCTGGGCTTTTTTCTGGGAAATGCAGGCCTGGCCCAGGCCCAGGCCCTAAAAGGTCGGGCCAGCACTGTTCATGAAAGGCCGGGCCAGCCCAGGCCAAAAAGGGGCAGGGTCGGGCCAGCCCGCGGGCCGCCCGGCCCATTTGACAACTCTAGTCATGGTATGCTCTGTTCTCTTGAATTAAAGAAAGCTAAAAGGGTAAAGATTGAAAGAAAAGAAAGTGGAAGGGTTTAAAGAGAGAGAGAAAGAGAGATGGTTTAGGTCACTGTCACCATTCTTGTTCTGCAACTAGTTTACACACAGACACACAAACATTAATGGGGTGGGTTGAGGGTGAGGAAGATTACCTTATCATTTGTTTGAACGAGTGGTAGGTAGCAGAAGTATCTTGGAAGGCTGCGTTGATTTTTGTGAGCTCTGTGCCCTTTTATTCAATCAACAGATTTTTGTGTGTCTCTGGAACTCACAAGTTTTCCCTCCAAATTCCAAGAAAACATTGTTTGAGGGGCATTTATATCCTTTTGCATTGAACCATTAACATCGTAAGAGAAAATGTTACTTTTTGAGCGGAGTGTAATTTTTAAAGTTAGGGATGCGGAGTATAATTATGGCAAACCTCAAGGGAGTTTTGTGTAATTTATCCTAATAAAAATTAAGACATTGTTTGGAAAGCCTTTTTGTTTCTAGGCTTCTATTTGCTGATCTAGAAAAAGCATCTTGCAAGTGTATATGATTGCTTTGGGTGAAAATTTGTAAACGACATTTCAAATATGAAAGCGAAGAGTACCATTATGTTCCTAACCTATTCTGGTTGTACCCAAGAGTCCACTAG